>CAUYON010170706.1:0-13177 GCA_963573935.1 Arctocebus calabarensis
CTGGGCTGCTAATAGTCCTGACTTATTCTGCGAGCTTCAGCCCTTTGTCTCCATTGTCATCCCCTGAGGGCCAGGTGTGGCCGAAATTCAGCAAAGCCTGCCGGCCAGCTGCTTTTCAGTTTATTCTCACCACTCCCAAGCAGGGAGAATGGCACAGACCATTGGCAACCCCCGCCCTGTCCACACCCTCGAGAAAGTGTTCAAGAATCTGGACTCTGTGGGGGAGAGACCTCCAAACCTCAGGGTGAGAGTGGAGGGGAGTGCCGGGAGTTTCAACTTGCAAGTAGAGAATATATACAGTTTTATACAGCTTTATTCCTGGCAGAAGAGTGCCATGGCACAGGGGAAGGAGGTCCGGTTTTAAGAGGGTCTCTCCCATGGGGTAGAGTGGGAGGACATCTGAACACTGCTCACTTGTTTGTATGGACTTATGGTGTATACTGCCAGCTGTTCTCTTGGGGGAGGGGACTCCCATCCACTTGGCCATGTGCTCTGTACCTTTTATTTGTATCCTTGGGGTCGCAGGTCGCTCCAGCAGGGTTGATGTGCATTCCTCGACCTTGTCTCTTGGCTCAGTTCCAAACCATTGGCTTTCTCACTAAATTTCTATCCTTTAACTCTCCTTCTGGACAGGAGCGTCTGCAGAAAGCTGGCTACAGACCGCCATCTTGGTTCCTCCCCCCCAAATAGTTAACTTTTCTTGACTACCAAATATGTGCTGAGTGTTGTATAAAGTTCGTTACATAGATTATATCATCTAAACTTTCAAGAGTACCAAGATTTTTAAAGTTTATAAAGTCATGGATCTTGATCATGGCTCCTCATGGTAGAGTGAAGAGTAATTTTGATCTAGGTGATCTGCAGATGCTTTCATAGTCCTACCAAGACATTGTTACAGTTAAGTAGTGATTGTGGAATAATGATTGATGACTCATTCAGTGAAGTTGTATTCATTTAAATGTGCTGCCAAAATTTCTAGCACTGGAAAATACTAGCAAAAAAAAATGTAATCCGTTTAAACAGTGTGAGAACTAGGAAAATACCAAGTGGAGACTTGGAGAGCAATCACTGCAGGATCAATTAAATGATTGCTTGAGACTGATGGGTTCATAAAAACCTGTGCTATTAAGGATTCTGTAAGGAAGAGGCCTGGCAACATTTTACATCAGTGTTGTAAGACCTAGATCCCCTGAATGAACAAACTAACATGGACTAGTGGGCAAGGATCTGCCAGGCCACCCACCTTACTAGGACCACATTCTAGTAGCATGGAATAAAGATTAGAAGGTCATGCTGCTGATATGAAGGCACCATCAGCAGTAGAAAGAAATTAATGATCTGGGAAAATGGGCAAAAAGAGGAAGAACAGACATGGAATGCTGCTCTGAGTCTTATCATGTGTGTCAGAGAAGACGATATCCATCACAGTGCCCACATTTTGCTACCACTTCAGCGTCTGCTTCCTTTTCCAGCCACTTCCTGAGGGGCACATCCAATCTCATTCATGTGTGAACCCCATCCATATTCTTCTATTTCACATCAGAACTTTGTTAACCTTTTTATTATTTAAATTAGATGGTGCAGTCAAGCTCAATCTTATGCAGATTTTTTTTAACAAAAGCTAAAACTGTTAAAGACCTAGATTCTGACCAGTTTGACTTCTAACCCTTTCTTTCTTTGTCCATATCCTTGTACTATCAGTGGCCCTCGAGATTGTCCAAAGGACATTAAGACTTCAAGAGGCACTATTTAAACACCCATGATCTAGAAGTATGACTTTTTGTCTTAGCAAAACACGACATTATATATCAAGCTCTTTTAGCTCCAGGATAGTGCCTTATTATTGTTTTAATCTAAGCACCTTGTGTGGTGTCTGGGATATGAAAATTATAAATCAGTGATCACTGCGTGAAAATTAAAGTTTGACTTACTGTCATAGATGGAGTTTATCAATAATCATACAGCTAAAAATCAGCAGAGGCAAGATCACAATCCAGGTCACCCCGCAACCATTTCAGTGACTTTGATACAACACCAAATAGCATCTAAAATGTCTTCTATGGTTTGAATGTTTGTGACTGGCCAGAATCTGCATGTTGAAATGTAATCATCAGTGTGATATATTAAAAGGTGGAGGCTTTTAAAGGCAAGAGCCCTCAAGAATGAAATTAGTGGCTTACTAACGGCAGAAGCAGATGCAGAGGCATTACTCATTTGCCATTCCCTCTCCTCTGCCATGTGAGTACATGGTAGTTGTCCCTTTTGCCCTTTTTGCCACCACATGAGGATGAAGCAAGAAGGCACAAACCTGTGGTTGTCACTAGACCATGTGGCAGGGCCTGACCTGGGGTAAGCTCTGGGGTGGGGTGTGTGCAGGATGGATGGACGTCCACTGGGAATGGCCTGCAGGTGTGCAGCCCTGGGCAATGGAGCTGCCAGGCATGTGGGCAAGGCAAGGTGCATGCAGGGTAAGGCACACACACTAAGTACAGTGGTGCACAGGCCATAGTGTGCCCACAGGGTGGAGCAGACCTGTTAGTGGGGCCAGGCATCCTGGTCTGATGGAGCAGATTCACAGTGTGCAGCACTCACCGTCCAAAGTAGCCATGGGACAGTCCACGCAGGCAGTGCAAGACATCTGCACAGGGCCCAGATCCAGTGTTGGCTGCACTGGCCTCTGTCCTGCTCAGGGCTCATCCATGACAGTGGTGGCAGCAGTGAGCATGAGGCATCAAGAGGTATGGCTACCTTCTCTGCTTAAGTCCTGTAGGAAGTGTAGTAGAATGAGAGTACCTAGGGGTCAGCAGTGGTGCAGAGCCCATGGGGTTCTGCTCTGCCTACATCCCCCAGCAAAAGCGAGGGTACGTGTTACCTACCCATGGCAGGCACACAGGCAGTAAGATTGTCTACTCCCTCCTGACCCCCACTGACAAGGACAAGAAGGAGGCAGTGATCACAGATATGACCCCTGGAAACACATAGCATGTGGGGGCTGAGACATTACAGTAGCGCTAGCCACAGTACCCAGGGTTCACCAGCCAGTGCTCCCATCTTTCCAGAGCCACACAGCAGCACAGCCTCCAGGCAAGGGTCTGTATCAGTTGGAAGCTTGCTGCAGGGAGGGAAGGCTTGCCCCTCCTTCCCACCAGGGGCCCTCCTTCTTACCACTCCAGTTGCTGCATCCTCTGGGGAAGCCTGGAACCCAGGTGATTCTCTCTTCTGTCCCTTACCCACATGTGGGCACTTCCCTAATTATGTCTGTCCTGCTGAGCAGGTCATACCACTTCTAACTTCTTCACTTCGTTCTTGCCTCCTCTTTTCAGATTCCCGGCGCTCTCCTTCAGACATTCAAGACTACTTCTAGTCCAGCACCTTGGCCCACTTCCTGGACATGTTTTTTTCTATTCCAAACTATTACTGGGGTTCACATATTTCTGCGTTGCCCTTTTAATGGTGGAGTCATGGTTGTAAGTGTGCCCATCACCCAGATAGTGTTCATTGCACTTGTTACAGAGATTTCCACCCTTCCCTCCTTGTCTCTCCCCCATCTATTAATCTGATCATATGAGTTCTGTTTTTGTTTCTGTTTACATAGTGAAACCATTTCTCAGTATATGTATGTTGAACCATCCTTGTATCCCTAAGATAAAACCCCCTTGGTCATGGTGGATTAATATTTTGATATGCTGCTGAATTCAGTTTGCCAGCATTTCTTTTAAGGATTTTTGCTTCTATATTCCCAAGGATTATTGTTCTGTTGTTTTCTTTTTGTGTTATGCTGGACACATTTTTAATGAAGGATTTGACCTTTGTATTTTTCAAAAAATAAGTTCTTGTAGCATTGGTAATTGTGCCTTGCTATGGCAGAGCTATTGAGTGAATCAGTTGTTACCTCACTACTTCAGCAACTGTTTTATGACCTTGTCCCCTGATAAGGTCCTAAAATTCTAGTATGAGGAATAAAAATCATTTCTCATGATTTAATGTTGATAGCGTAGGAAGATTCTGAATCTGCCCTTCTTCACAATGGAAAATTTCTGACACTATTCTTTGATATTGGTTGAGATGTAATTACCTTTGATTGATTCAAAATTCTGATTTAAATGAGCCATTTTGCTTCACTAATTTTCAATCAATTGCTAATCACATTCTTACTTATTAGCTGTAATATATCAGAGAAATGGTTCTTTTTCAATTCCAAACAGAAGGGAAAACAAAGCCCCATGTTTGATTTCATGGTGGTTTTCTGTACTTCTGTTCTCATTGTAATGAAAATGTCTGTCAATTAAGAAATATCCTAAGGTGGGAAATAATGCATTAAACAAAATTTCAATAAGCTCTACTGTGCGGTATATGGAAATTGATACTGTATTTGTGAAAAGACATCCTGTTTCAAAGTCATTTTTATTGCATTTTTAAAAGGATTCTGTTGCTATGCACTCTATATCTTTATAATATACATACGTCTGCACCTCCCTTCCCTCCACACACCCACACAATATATTCTATAGTGAATGAGCACGTTAGTCTCTTTTGGAGAGTCCTTGCTACTTATTCAGAGGCACAAGAAAAATCTATTCCTGTAATAGGATAGAAAATTCGCACATTGTACCCGCTAGAAAGTTTTCAAAGGGCTAAGATTCCAACTTAAATTGAAACAGTAAGGAAATCATACAGAAAATCAAATTTTCTAAATTTCTCTTCCTATTTTCACAAGAGTAAATAAGAGAAAAGAACTAAATAATATAGTAATATATTAATAATATAATAAATTTAGAAAAGAACTATTTACTGAAGAGAAAATTTTGTTTTAATTGGAAGCATCAGTAGTATTGCTATCACTAAGGATTTTCGATGAAATTTTCAAGACAGAGGGTCAGATTAACATTACATATTTGAGAAATATGAAGACAAAACCAAATTCTAAGTTTTATGAAATATTGTGACAGAAAAGAGCTATTGTAAACAAAAGTTTTACCTCACATATCATCTACATATTTTGTGAAACTGAGAAAACTAAGTTCTAAGTTTTCTGGAATAGTATGACAAAATGATATATTGCATATAAATAGATATTATTTTTTATACCATCTAATTTCTCAATTCTCAGTCTTCCCTCATCACTGTCTAATAAATTTACTTTTATTTAACAAAGTAAATTCCACAGATTACACAATGACTGAGTTTTGTTTGGGAGGAGAATGTAGTCTATTTAGGAAGGCATTTAATTGTATAAATCTGGTGTTCTGATATTGAAGCTATCTCAAAGCACAATAATTATAAAAAATGACAGATTTTATCAATTTTTCTGTTATTCTGTTTACTTTCTACATTGAACCCCATTCTCCTAGGTGACAGGAATTAAATCTCAGCCAATTCTGTTCATTTTAGACTGTTCAGAGTAATCTCCTTATTGGTTTTCCTTGTGTTCTCTTTGGATTATGTTTAAATTAGTGGTGAGAGGATAAGAGACTCATGTAGTGCCATGGTGTCATTTGAGGGACACTTGATTGTCATCTCTCCATATTTTTTACCTAGTGTGATGTCTTGTCCTATGTGTGCTTGGTGATTGGTAGAGACAGATTACTAAAATATCTCTGAACTTACCTTAAGGCCTCTCGGTCCCACTGTCCTTTTTTATGACATCCTTCACCCTCTCAGAAACTTAGCAAAGCAAGCTGCTATTTCTGTCATTTCTGTAGACTAGATGGATAATGCCTTAGTCTGTGTGTGCTGCGAAAACAAAAGAAATATATTTCTTCCAGTTCTAGAGGCTGGGACATTGATGATCAAGGCATTGGCATAGTCAGAGGGCTCAGTGTTTCCACTTCCAGAAGGTTGTCCTAAACATGACATTGTCCTAAACTTGACAAAGAGACAGAGGACAAAA
The DNA here is from genome assembly GCA_963573935.1 of Arctocebus calabarensis. Classification (NCBI taxonomy): domain Eukaryota; kingdom Metazoa; phylum Chordata; class Mammalia; order Primates; family Lorisidae; genus Arctocebus; species Arctocebus calabarensis. Next base: position 5,891 of record CAUYON010170706.1, read on the forward strand.
ACAGGCTGTCTTTACATGGCAAAAGAGTAGAAAGGAGCAAACTGACTCCCTCAAGCTCTTTTAAGGGCTCCCCTTACATCAACGAAGAAGCCTCATAGCCTAATCACCTCCTAAAAGCCCCACCTCTTAAAACTTTCACATTCACCACTAAGTTTCAACCCACAAATGTTTGGGAGACATATTTATACCACAGCAGAGACTCTATGAACCCTTCTGGTTAATCTACCTGGATACCATTCATGACTACGTTTTCACCACAACCCCACAAGGAGGCTCACTGACTTCTCTATAAAACCCAAGATAGCAAAGTACAAGCCTTCTCTGCTATCTGAGCTCTGAACCCATCTGGAGCTCCATTAAGTCAAATCTATCCCTTTGAAAGAACCTCTTGTTAAGGATGGAGAAAATTCTAAGTTCTTGCTTCTCTATCAATTCTCATTTTTGTCCCAGAGATGGTGATCTCCATTTGAATGAAAGGGTGATTAGAAATGAGGATCTACCCTAAATAGTCCACTAAAGTTACTGTCTGAGGTTTTAGACTTTATGCTCTAAGAGCCTCAGAGATTTTTATGTTCAATATTATGTCTTGTGAACCCAAACACTTTTAAAAACTTAAACCTTCTTTGTTTTTTTTTAGCATTCCTACTTGACATCAAGGACACAGTCATAGTATAGTTCAATGGGGAAGAACCATATGGTCAAAATGAATTAACAGAGCAAAAAAAAATGATTAATATATCTAAATATTATAATGTCAATTAAGTAACTATAGGATATGATAAGTAGTGTAGCACTGTAGTAACATAGAGAAGAAAGTGACATTGCCCAAGTATTGATATTATGAATTAGAAATCAAGACTTTTATTGCTTGTGAAGTTCACTTTTTAACTCAAAGGACTTTTTAGGTTTCAAAGTTCTAAGAGTTGAATCAATATGTCTCTGTTTTTTAACAGATCTCATCACTGGTAGAAGCACAGTGACACAGTGAAGACCTCTGTATGGCAATCATTAACAAGTAGATTCACTAATGGAGACTGTAGTCAAATGGCTTGAACAAAATATGAAGCATTAAACACATTAAGTGTTCATTTCAATACTGACTTAAGAGAATTTTAATAAGTTTGGATTTGCATTTTCTCATTTTTCTAGGTAGTTAATAACACCTCACTCACTTCACCAGACTATTACAAAAATGGATAAGAGCAAAAGCATTTAAAAACTAAGGAATTACATTAATTCAAAATGAGGAAAATCCATTATGTTAATAATTCTGAGTATTTCTAAAATGGCTGGTGACATTTCCAGCATAACAATACATGACTGCCTTTTGTGTTGCTGAGTGTGAAAGAGTGATTTGTCATCTGTGTGACTGCTTTGTGTTCATTATGAGTATAATAGACTAACTTCCTAATCAGCAAGATTCACCCCATAGTCACTTTTCTGAGGTGAACTCTGTTTAACATTTTTTTGCAGGTGCATCAAATAATTTTGTGCAAATTCTGCTAATTTGCTCAATAGGAAATATATCAAGACAAGTACAATGTAGGGGTATAGGGCACATCTCCTGTGTGAAGGGCTCAACTACAATTTGGACTTTACCTTACAATTGCAAACAATGGAACTTAATCCTATGTATGCTTATATTAATGTGGAAAAAAACAAGTAAGAACAATCTAATGTAACAAGACACATAAAGAAATTAAACTAAATCCAATTTTCCCCTAGACTCAATCTATGTTTAATCTGTAGAATTTTTGTTATCTAGAAAATATTAGTTTCTTTGAGCAATAAAAGACAGGAATTTCCAGCTTTGTTTGAGACCACGTGATTTCAGATAATGTATATGATTTTCATTCATATATATTATTTTTTGTGAACGTGATGAACCAATTATCTGTCAACATCAGGAAAAATGGGTTCATGTAATTTTGCAGTGGTAATGTAGTGATCACACTAGAAATTATAATTTTTTCTGAAGAAGTGGCTCAGTGTCTGTAGCTCAGCAGCTAGAGCGCCAGCCACATACACTGGAGCTGGCAGGTTAGAGGCCAGCCCAGACCTGCCAGATGACAATGACAACTACAAACAAAAAACATCCGGGTGTTGTGTTGGGCGCCTGTAGTCCCAGCTACTTGGGAGGCTGAGGCAAGAGCATCACCTGGGCCCAAGAGTTTGAGATTGCAGTGAGCTGTGACTCAATGGTACTCTACTGAGTGCAACATAGTGAGACTCTGTCTCAAAAAAAATAAGAATAATAATAATTTTTCTGAAGAAGAGAATTCTGGAAACCTAGTAAATTAATAGTGGCTTTGCTCCTTTTCCCGTCTTATTCCCCACACCATACTTCTTGTCCTGCCTGAGCCACGCAATTGCTGGGAGCCACCGATGAACTAATATGTAGTAAAGGTCATGGACTATGTAGGGAGGAGTGTGAACGGTCAGACAGGAAGAAATTTCCCAGGACTTTTCCTTTGGGGGGCTAAAAAACATGGATGAAACACATATAGTGCACATGAATATACAGACAGTAAAAACATTGAAAAGAGGAAATCTAAAAACATTGAAAAGAGGCTTAAATGTAATAATAAATAGTAAAAAGAAGGAATAGAAAAATTGTGCCTGAGACATAGGATGCTCTCATTATTCTAATAAATTAGGGCATTTAAGTCAAGAATTTTAACACGATAAGATGCAACTGAAGGAACAATGATGAACTTTTTGTGACCAGATGGAAGGAAGTATAGTTGATCCTTAGCAGAGATGAGCTTTTTTGTGTGAGTTCCATGCTATAGAAAAAACATATAACATACATACTCATAAAAGGTAAGTTGAATAGTATATATTTTCAAAAGTCTTATAAAAATGCAGAATCATCCTGAAATGATTTAGTTATAATGGAAGCAAAATCTCGTGAGAATTCAAGACTGATTGGGTGATAAGCTAAGGTAATTCTTGTATTCTTTAGAATATTTGGTGGTAAAAAGGAGAGAGAGAAGTCAGGAGGGAAAGGTCAGCAACTATAGTAGAATTAAGGGAAAATGGTGTGTGTGTGGGTAGTGTGGCAGTGTTTGTCTTTATAGTAAAGGGAGACCTGGAAGTATTTGTAAGCTACAGGAAATAGTTCACAGAAAATAGAGGCAATGACCAGCCTGGGATCTGAATTGAGTTTGGGGCACTAGGGAGGGCTGCTGGAGCTACTACCACCACCACTACCACCTCCTTTTTTGATCCTTTGCATTGTCAGGCTTTGAAAACTTAAACATGAATAATTTCTGCCAGACAAGTTACAGCATCAATGACCAATCACAGTTGTGTGATTATGAAGGGGGGGAGCAAACACGAGTATGCCGGCTATGACTATTTGAAGCAAGCTTGATTTGTTCCACCAGACATGAGGCGCCACAGCAGCTCTATACACTGGGAAGATTTTTCCACCAACTCAGGCATTTGCTCCACCTTCACCCCAGCCATTTAATGGAAACAACTTTGAGGATGAGCCACCCTTATTACCAGAATTACATATCAATTTTGTCCACATCTGGCAAAAACAACAACAAAAATCTATTAAAAATATCACATCCCTTAAAAGTGGCAGATGCCAGCATCATAAATGTTACTGACTTGCCAGGACCAATGGCTTTTTGTCTTGCCTTGGGAGTCACGTTGTTACTGACTGGTCAAGTCCAGTTTGGCCCTGCATATGGGGTCAATGCAATTGGATGTCTAGGAATGTTTTGCCTATTGAACTTAATGAGTATAACAGGTGTTTGCTTTGGTTCTGTAGCAAGCATCTTTAGATACTGTGTTCTTTCTATGACCCAACTTTCCAGTTTTACAGTGAGTTTTTTTTTTTTTTGCAACAAGTGGAAGAAATAATTCTCACTGCTAGTATTATTGGATGGTATTTTCTGCATCCCAAATTTTTATTTCTGCATTAGCCATGGAAGGACAGCAACTTATAGGAGCATATCCTTGTGCTTTGTTATACAGCATGTTAGCACTAATTTCTACCTTTTTAATTGAGTTTATCTAGGATGTGTACATCAGTGGGACAAATACACAAAAAGGGCTTTGAACTCTTAAATTGGACCAGAAAACTGCTAAAGGCAACTGTTATGCAGATTTGCACTTGAGTATTGGAGCAATGGAAGTAAACATGTATCTTTTGTTCATTTTATAGACTTTTTGAAAACTAGCATTTGAAAAATGCATCTACCTGGAGTGTGACTAGCTTTACCGGTTTGTGTTTATGCAAATAACAAATGATATTTCTTTCCTGTGCCTGCAGCCTCTAAAAAAATCTTTTTTCTTTGCAAATTATATTGTGATGTGTTTGATAGATTTTTACCAACTGTGGGATATCAACCACAAAACTGATAATCTTTTTAAAAAACAACTCAATCATGGTACACACAAGACTTACCATAGAAATATTTTTCTAAGGAATGAGGACAGAGAAATGATCTATATTCTTCATTTCGGTACAATTGAAGAAAAAAAAAGTATCCATATATAGAATGTTATGAATGTCTACTTCAAAACTTGACATTCCTGTAAATTATCTCATGTAGTTGTTTCTAATTCAGAGAGAGAAGTTCACAGTTCCCTCACAGGAACACCTAAATTAATGTTTCACTAAATATCTGGGCATTTCATAGCCCAGTCAACCATTATATATGTAGATATACACACACATATATATTTATAGTTATAGTTATATAATATAAATTATATGTAGAAAGAGTATATGCATAAGTTATATATATGGTCTATATTTAAGTTATATACATTATACATACATATTATATATACTCACAGACATAGCTGTGAGTACTTCTCCCATTATGCTGAGTCTTTGAAGTCTGGAACATGCTTTGCTTCCTAGTTTGTTCTTCCATATCACAGTTGACTTTATTTCTAGCTATCTAGGAATGTTATCTGTCAGATCCCTTTGATTAACTAGAGCCATAATCTTGGACCAGATATTACAACTAAGATATTAATGTTCTCAACAAATAGTTTCACTTGAATTGTATACAAAAGGGGCAAATGGACATCTCTGAATAGTTTTATCCAGCAATGTAGGCCAAGGGATAATCCAATGTGAAATTATATAGTTTCTCCTTGGAATTTTATTCAACCTTGTCCATCAATTACTGCACAGAAATTGAATGGAAAAATTGAGAAATATTTGATCTTTAGAAACATCTGAAAACAGGAGATATAGACATAAATGCCACTGAAATTGGACATGGAATCAAAGAGTCTAAGTAATGGCATCATCTGGAAGAATAAATCAAACATACATAATCTACTGAATCTCGTTGTCTGAATACAAGAAAGAACAGGTTTTTTTTTTTTCTTATAAGGAAAAGCAAAGTTCCACAAATTATAATATCTGGTGGAAATATGACACTTAATTTTACATGTCTGGATGTAAACCAATTACTATTTAATACTTTTTTTAAAGTATTGAGTAGTTTTTCCAGCACTGTGTAAAGCACTGGAATGAAGGCATGCATGCAACAGACGTCTTGACTTAAAGACTCAGGATCTAGTCAAAAATCTACATTAAACTGTTAAATTTTACAAACTAAATTTTAGAAAACAAATATTGACACATTTCTATGGTGACATGAAGGAAGAAGAATCTAATTTTGCCTGGGATACTGGGCAAGTATTCCCAGAGCAGATAACATTTTATCTAGATACTGAAAAATAACTAGATAGATTCCAGACAATGAAGATGGGACAGATATTTCTGGCACAAAAGCATTAATATAAAGACATCAAAACCTGGCCAAAGGGGAGTGTTCAGGGAATTTGCTATAAATTCAACATGAATCTAGCACAAAGTTTATTATTTGAAGTTTCAGGAGAAGATGTAAAAGTCAGGAAGAGATACTTTGTTAAGGAAGGCTTTTCAACCTATGCTAAGCATTTCAAACTTTAACTTTCAGCAGCTAGACAGCTATATGTGTAGATATGTTTAACGGCTTTATTGCATTTTGTTTTAAATTGCCATATGCTTATTGCAAAAAAAAAAAAAAAAAGATGTAGAAGATATACCCAAGAAAAAAATTACTTGTTTTGTAATCTGTGATTCTCACAGTTTTGTACTGTTAATATTTAGTGACAACTTTTCCGTGTAAAGAAATACACACTTGCACACATACACACACATACACACTCACCCCCACACACACACATGCAAGAATATAACATATGCAGTGTTTGTTCTGTTTTTCCTACTTACAAATACATTGGCTATATCTCTCTAAGTTAATGAATAGAACTCTAAATTATTGCTTTCTAAAAGACACATAAGTACTTTATGGACATTTAGATTATCATCAATAGTGTAAAATTTTAAGAAGAGCAGTGACATTATCAAATTTGATCATCATAAAGAAGACTCTGGCTAGAATATTTACAATATGTCTAAGTGAGTGAGAAAATGGTGACAGACAACCAGTTTGGTTGCCATGAGAATGAACTAGATGATTAAGGGCAATAGTTGAGGTTAATATAAGGACTGGGAAATTAGAAAAAAAGAAGATGGAGCCAAGAGACATATCAAAGGCAAAATTCACTATACTTGAACCTAATTGGAAGCCACAGTTAGGGTGGGTGTTTGTGTGTATATAGGTAAATTGTCCTTTTTTATTGTTTTGTGCTATTTCTTTGTAAGAATAAATTATATTGTAAACAATTTTGTGGTAGGGTAAAGCTTCCCCAAGGATAGCTGTACCCTAATACCTGGACATTGTAAAGGTTGCATTATATTCAAAAGGGACCTTGCACATGTGATTAAATTAAGGATCTTTTTTTGTTTTGAAATTCATCTTTTTCTTTAAATCATAGCTGTGTACATTAGTGCAATCAAAGGGTACATATGTGCTGGTTTCATATACAATCTAAAATGTTTTCATCAAACTGTTTAACATACACTTCATGGCATTTTTTTCATTATTGTATGAAGACATTTGTTTTCTGCATTTAGTAAGTTTCATCTGTACCCTTCTAAACTGCACCATAGGTGTGGCCCCACCAATTGCCCTCCCTCCACCCCAACTTCTCCCATCCCCTCCCTTGCCTCTTTCCCCATATTCTTGTGCTATACTTGGGTTATAGCCTTCATATAAAACCTTTAAATTAGCTTCATAGTAGGGCTGAGTACATTGGATACTTTTTCTTCCATTCTTGAGATACTTTGCTAAGAAGAATATGTTCCAGCTCCATCCATGTAAACACGAAAGAGGTAAAGTCTCCATCTTTCTTTAAGGC
>CAUYON010170708.1:0-13187 GCA_963573935.1 Arctocebus calabarensis
CGGGTGCCTGTGATCCTAGCGACTTGGGAGGCAGAGGCAAGAGACTCGCTTGAGCCCAGGAATTGGAGGTTGCTGTGAGCTGTGATGCCACAGTACTCTATCCAGGGTGACAGCTTGAGGCTCTGTCTCAAAAAAAAAAAAAAAAAAATTTATGTGGTCATGATTTAGTTCTGGATAGTAATTTAACCGACAATATTATATGACTGTATTTCACGGATAGAGGGAATATGGGGGTGAGATGAAAATCCTGATATTCCAGCATGAGAAACTCATTTGTTAATATTTGAAACTAGAAAATCAAATAGTATATGAGTGTTATTTGGACATACTGAATTACTTTCCATATTTTGAATTGTCTTCTCTGAAATATCTTGTTTATCTAATTAAGGGTAAACTATATGGCTTTTAGTAAATTGGAAAGTAACATTTCTTAAAATATTGAATGTCTGTTGAGGGACGTAATTCTCTTATGAGAACTCATTTTGTATGCTGCAATAGTATAGTAGTTTGGAATAAGGAGCTCTTAAAATATCCTGTCTATTTAAGTAATAAACTAACCTCACATCCTATTCGGGGCATAGATTTAAAAATGCAGATACTCAAGTGTATAGAAATGCAGGCAAAATAATTTATTCCTTATTATTTGATTAAATAATGCCATGTCAGAATAAACTTCCCTTATTTTTAGCTTTTTCTGTTCAGGTTTTGGAGATAGGAATTTACCTGAACAGAAAGTGAGCGTAAGTGATTTAATTGGTTAGTCTTGTCTTTGAGATACTTACTTAATGAAAGGTGTTTCATATCTTAGTGGATTTTTATTTACAAGTTGTGAATATATGCAAGTATAGTGTTAACAAAGCAAGAAGAAAGGTCAGCAGAGTGGACCCTTGTGAAAGGCATACATTACCTTTGGGGGACCTAGCCAGGGCTATAGTTGGATGGTGAACAGTATGAGAGAAAAAGAACATTGGGCAATTTGAAGTACATGTGGCAATGGGGGTTGTGAACTTTGTTTCACTTTAAAAGTATTGTGTACCAGTATTGGTGAGAATATGAGGAAGAACAGGTTGTTCATATAATGTGAACTATGTTTCACTTTAAAAGTGGTGAGAGTATGAGGAAGATAGGTCTTCATGTGATGGTGGTTAGAAAGTACCTTTCTGATAGACATTTAAGCAGTATTTATCAAAATTAGATCTATAACTCTTTGAATCTGAAGTTCCAACTAGGTACATGAAAAAGTAAACCAAGAGACATGTACTAGGATGTTCATTGTAACATTGTAATAGCAAAAAAACCCTGACAACTTACCTGTTCATTAATGAATGCTTACATTATGGTATATTGATTTAAAATCATTAATTTCTAATAAATTAAAATTTCTTTTTATAAAGGAGCTTAGTGGCTCAGTTCCTGTAGCTCAGTGGCTAGGGTGCCGGCCACATACACTGGGGCTGGTGGGTTCAAACTCAACCCGGTCTTGCCAAACCAACTACAACAATACCCAACTACAACAAAAAAATAGCTGGGCGTTGTGGTGGGCACCTGGGACCAAGTAGTCCCAGCTACTTGGGAGGCTGGGGCAAAAGAATCGTGTAAACCCAAGAATTGGAGATTGCTATGAGTTGTGATGCTGTGGCATTCTACGGGGGGCGACATAGACTCTGTCTATGTCTAAAAAAAAAAAAAAACAACATAAATAAAACAGAGCTTAGTTCTATTTGTCCTCATAAAGATGTCCTCCATATGTTGTACGTACAGAGGTATTTTCAGAACAGTTTGTACCTATGTCTGTATGTGTTGGCGTAAGTGTGTGTGTGTATGTATATAAACATTTCCATGTAAAGTACATAAGCAATGGCCATTTCTGGGCAGTGGGACTAAGGCTGCTTTAAGCCCCACATGTTTTAAAAGACAACAAAAAGGCCTAAAACTAAATACTTGATCTAATGAGCTTATTTGGTTGTATTAAAAGGTATTGTGCATGTCTATCAAAGGGGCTGCTCAGTTGTACTCTGCCCTCTTTGATTATGGTACCAGCATGTCTCACTTAGTAGTACCTGAGCCTGTCAGTTCTACTTGTCCCCGTGGTATAAACACGAGAGAGAAACCCAATAGTTCTGTCACCTTTTCAATGTCAAGTTTTCTTTTCTTTTCTTTTTTTTTTTTTAGAGACAGAGTTTCACTTTGTTGCCCTTGATAGAGTGCTGTGCTGTCACAGCTCACAGCAACCTCCACCTCTTGGGCTTAAGAGATTCTCTTGCCTCAGCTTCCCGAGTAGCTGGGACTACAGGTGCCTGCCATAGCGTCCAGCTATTTTTATTGTTGAAGTTTGGCTGGGGCCAGGTTCAAACCCGCCATCCTCGGTATATGGGGCCAGCAGCTACTCACTGAGCCACAGGCACCGCTCTCAATGTCAAAATTTCTTACTATAGGCTCGGCGCCTGTGGCTCAACAGGCTAAGGCGCCAGCCACGTACACCTGAGTTGGCGGGTTTGAATCCAGCCCGGGCCCACCAAACAACAAAGATGGCTGCAACCAAAAAATGGCCAGGCTTTGTGGCAGGCGCCTGTAGTCCCAGCTACTTGGGAGGGGGAGGCAGGAGACTCGCTTGAGCCCAGGAATTGGAGGTTGCTGTGAGCTGTGATGCCACAGCACTCTATCCAGGGTGACAGCTTGAAGCTCTGTCTCAAAAAAAAAAAAAAATTTCTTACTATATATACACCCACCTGTTGCATAGGTGTCTAGGTTTGTTTTCTCTTGTTTTGCTAAATAGCTGATTTTTTCCACATTGTTTAGTTATTCAGGGAGCATTCCTTGTGAGAAACTTGATTTTTCATTTCCTTCTCATGCTTCATAACAATACAACCCTTATTTGTACATTTATGCATATTTAAATCTCAAACTTAAATTTAAGTTGTTAGATTAGTTTCTGTACTACTTATTTCTCACTTCCATATCTTAGTTGTACCTGACAGGCCATTCTTACTGTGTATTAATCATTTCCATTGGTCTTGAGCTAGTAGTCTTAACTGGCATGGCAAGGCAACCTTCACTCTTGAACTCTGTCACCTGTTGTATCATGCTGAAAATAGCTTTAACAGCTTTTGTTGTTGTATCACATTGCATATCTAGTCACAGTCTGCTTTCACTCCTTTTTGACTTTCCAGGGTTTTTTGCTTATTTACTCATATAGGGATGATTTTCTGTGGTATGGCATTTCTTTATACAAGCAAGTTTTTTTTTTCCCATTTAAAATTGTCATTTCTTTTGCTTATTTTCTTTTTCTCTTGAGACAGTCTCATTATGTCACCCTCGATAGAATGCTGTGGCATCACAGCTCACAGCAATCTCTAACTCTTGGAATTAAGCGATTGATTTTCTTTCCTCAGTCTCCCAAGCAGCTGGGAGTACAGGCACATGCCACAATGCTCGGCTATTATTTTTGTTGTTGTTGCAGTAGTCATTGTTGTTTAGCAGGTGCCAGGTATGTGGCTGGCACAATACCCACTGAGCTACGGGCACCACCTGTCTTTTGCTTACTTTCATTATGGACTTTTTAGAAAAACAAGATCCAGTTTCTGTTGAATTTTCATCCTAGTTCTTTGCAATTATTCATGAAGAGCATAATCACAGGCAGCTTATAATAGTTATTTGAACAGAGCCTCAAGCTGTCACCCTGGATAGAGTGCTGTGGCATCACAGCTCACAGCAACCTCCAATTCCTGGGCTCAAGTGAGTCTCCTGCTTCTGCCTCCTGCGTAGCTGGGGCTACAGGTGCACTCCACATCGCCTGGCCATTTTTGGTTGCAGCCATCATTGTTTGGCGGGCCTGGGCTGGATTCGAACCCTCCAACTCAGGTGTACGTGGTTGGTGCCTTAGCCCATTGAGCCACAGGCACCAAGTCCTATTAACTACTTTCATATAGGTTTTTTTTTTTTTTTTTTAAGAGACAGAGTCTCATTTTGTCGTTTTTGGTAAAGTGCTGTGGTGTCACAGCTCACAGCAACTTCCAGCTCCTGGGCTTAGGTGATTCTCTTGCTTCAGCCTTCTGAGTAGCTGGGACTACAGGCACTTACCACAACACCTGGCTATGTTTTGTTGTTGCAATTTAGCCAGGGCCATGTTCGAACCTGTCATCTGCGGTATGTGGGGCTGGTGCCCCACTCACTGAGCCACAGGCACTGCCCTATTTTTATATAGTTTTTAACCAGAATTTCAATTATCTTAACTGCTATTTTCCATATCTCTTTATTTTATTGTTTTTTGTTTGTTTGTTTGTTTTTGAGACAGAGCCTCAGGCTGTCACCCGTGGGCAAAGTACTGTGGCATCACAGCTCATAGCAACCTCTAATTACTGGGCTCAAGCGAGTCTCTTGCCTCCGCCTCCCAAGTAGCTGGGATTACAGGCGTCTGCCACAACACCTGTCCATTTTTTGGTTGCAGCCATCATTGTTGTTTGGCAGGCCCGGGCTGGATTTGCGCCCGCCACAACGCCCGGTCACTTTTTGGTTGCAGCCGTCATTGTTGCTTGGCAGCCGGGGCTGGATTCGAACCTGCCAGCTCAGGTGTACGTGACTGGCGCCTTAGCTCGTTGAGCCACAGGCGCTGAGCCTCTTTATTTATTTTTGAGACAAGAGTGTTGCTATGTCACTCTTGGTAGAGTGTAGCGGCATGATCATAGTTTACTGCAACCTCAAACTACTGGGCTCAAGTGATACTCCTGCCTCAGCCCCTGGACTAGCTGTGACTACAGGCATATGCCACATGCCACCACATGCTGATTTTTTTCTATTTTTTGTAGAGACAAGGTCTTGCTCTTGCTCAGGTTGATCTCAAACTTCTGATCTCAAGTAATCCTCCTACCTTGGCCTCCCAGAATGCTAGGATTACAGGCATGAGCCACTGTGCCTAGCTTTCTGTTTTTTGAATGATATTTATCTATGCTTTTATCAAATTTCCAATGTATAATTGGTATTGTCTCTCATAAGTCTTCGTAATGGGCAGTAGAAACCCCACCCAGTTGAATAAAGGCATATTCATTTGGAATGCAGAATTCTCTACATGTAGGTCTCATTTAGCATTCTTTCTAGCATATTCATTTGTAGTTCTGCTTTTTTTATCATGAAACCTTGATGACGATCTTAGACCTCTTCTTTGTGTGTGTAATACTTTAAAAAGGCCTAAGTATGTGTTGTTCTCTTTCCCCTTTTAATTTTTATGAAATCAAAGTTGAATTTTTAGAAAGCCACTTATTTGATACCTGCTATGTCTAATAAACATGGAGAAGTAAAGGAAACAGCAGGTGTCAGCCATTCATGTATTCATCTTCAGGAAGAGAACAGGAATGAGGGTGTGTGATCAGAGCAGTGGTTTCTAACCTGTTTATATAAGGGCAGACTAATCTTACGTGCCTAAGTATTAATTTTTCTTTCCTTTCTCAGGATTTACAAGCATTTATATTTGAATTATAAAGAGTGTTTTAAGAAATTTTTCTCGAGATTATTGAATTCATAAAATTAAGATGAGAAGTTGTTGGTCTCTAGAGGCAGAAACAGATAATTAGATAAGAAAGGGAAGGAAAGGAAGAGGAGCCCTGGTAATTATTAATTCTTATCCACCACTTTGCAGTGTAATGGCCTATATGTCACTATGAAGAATGCTGAAGACAATATTTCCTTGTAAAATGTCACTGCTTACTGTGAATGATTCACATGTGCCTTGACTAGAATGTGAACAGGGATTTTTAAATAGCTAAATTCTGTTTTCATTAAGTGCACTTGTCAGGTATTAGGGTAAAAGCTGGTCTCTTGTTATATTTAAAACAATAAAAGAAATAATGTTCTTTAAAAGATTTTTCAAAGAAGAGAAGAATGCTGACAACATGAATCCCAAAAGCATTGTGTAGATATTTCATCAAGCCATATTGAATTTAGCTTAGTTATTAATGGGAAGTTGCTTCATGAGGAGCCTAGTCTGTTTTTTTTTTTTTTTTCTTTTGAAACAGTCTCACTTTGTCACCCTGGGTAGAGTGAGGTGTCATCATAACTTATAGCAACTTCAAACTCTTGGGCTCAAGGGATTCTCTTGCCTCAGCCTCCTAAGAAGCTGGGACTATAGGTGTCTGCCACAATGCCAGCTATTTTTTTTTAGAGATTGGGGGTGGGAGTGTATGTCTTGCTCTTGCTCAGGCTAATCTTGAATCTGTGAGATCAGGCATTCTACCTGCCTCAGCCTCTTGGTGTGCTGGGATTACAGGTGTGAGCCACCACATCTGGCTGAATTTTTTTTTTTTTTTTTTTGCAGTTTTTGACCAGGGCTGGGTTTGAACCCACCACCTCCAGCATATGGGGTGGACACCCTACTCCTTGGATTATTATTATTTTTTTTAGACAGCCTCAAGCTGTCATGCTGGGTAGAGTGCTGTAGCATCACAGCTCACAGCAACCTCCAAGAGTCTCCTGCCTCCGCCTCCCAAGTAGCTGGGATTACAGGTGCCCGCCACAATGCCCGGCCATTTTTTAGTCGCAGCTGTCATTGTTGTTTGGCGGGCCCGGGCTGGATTCGAACCCGCCAGCTCAGGTGTATGTGGCTGGCGTGTTAGCCTGTTGAGCCACAGGTGCTGAGCCACCTTGGATATTTTTTTTTTTTTTTTGAGACAGAGCCTCAAGCTGTCACCCTGGATAGAGGGCTGTGGCATCACAGCTCACAGCAACCTCCAATTCCTGGGCTCAAGCGAGTCTCCTGCCTCCCCCTCCCAAGTAGCTGGGACTACAGGCACCCGCCACAACGCCCAGCCATTTTTTTGGTTGCAGCCACCATTGTTTGGTGGGCCTGGGCTGGATTTGAACCCGCCAGCTCAGGTGTACGTGGCTGGCGCCTTAGCCCATTGAGCCACAGGTGCCCGAGCCCACCTTGGATTTTTTTTTTTTTTTTTGAGACAGAGCCTCAAGCTGTCACCCTGGATAGAGTGCACTGGCATCACAGCTCACAGCAACCTACAATTCCTGGGCTCAAGCGAGTCTCTTGCCTCCACCTCCCAAGTAGCTGGGACTACAGGCGCCCGCCACAATGCCCGGCCATTTTTAGGCTGCAGCCATCGTTGTTGTTTGGCGGGCCCTGGCTGGATTCGAACCCGCCAGCTTAGGTGTACGTGGCTGGCGCCTTAGCCCGCTGAGCCATAGGCACCGAGCCCCACCTTGGATATTTTTAAGTAAATGTTTTTTCTAGGGTTTTGCAGAGGGCCACTCAATTATTTGCATATCTTCTTATCTTTTATGGGGAAATTATATGTTGCCTGTGACTTGGAAGTTTTCAAAGTTAGATGCTATTTTTTTTTTTTTGTGTGGAGACAGAGTCTCACTCTATTGCACTCGGTAGAGAGCTGTGGAGTCACAGCTCACAGCAACCTCCAGCTCTTGGGCTCAAGCGATTCTCTTGCCTCAGCCTCCCAAGTAGCTGGGACTACAGGCGCCCACCACAGCGCCCGGCTAATTTTGATGCAGTTCGGCCAGGGCCGGGTTTGAGCCTGCAGCCCTTGGTATATGGGGTCGGCGCCCTACTCACTGAGCCACAGGCGCTGCCCAAGTTAGATGCTAGTTGTCATCTTTTTTTTTTTTGTTTTTGCTTTTGTCATCTTTTGTTTTTTTTTGAGACAGAGCCTCAAGCTGTCACCCTGGATAGAGTGCAGTGGCATCACAGCTCACAGCAACCTCTAATTATTGAGCTCAAGTGAGTCTCCTGACTCCACCTCCCAGGTAGTGGGACTACAAGTGCCCACCACAATGCCCGGCCATTTTTTTTTTTTTTTCAGTTGCAGCCGTCATTGTTGTTTGGCGGGCTCAGGCTGGATTCAAACCCACCAGCTCAGGTGTACGTGGCTGGTGCCTTAACCCGGTGAGCCACAGGCACCGAGCTGCTTTTGTCATCCTAAAGGTTTTATTTTTCTCTGTCTTAAAGCCTTCTGTGATCAGATTAGAGTCTGTCTTTGGTATGACAGGTTCTTTCTACTTTCTTCTCATGGTTTCATCTCCCTACATACTGAGGATTCACAGGTTCAGATCTCTCTCCTGTGCCTCCCTCTGTGCTATAGCTTCCAAGTGATAGGTGCGCAAGAGGCTATGTGACAGCCCTAGTAGCTAAATGCCACTTGGGATGTTGGGTATAACATAACAGGTGTAGAACTCATTATTTCCCTCCAGCCCTGTAGTTAACCAGGAAAAGGATTTTGTAGTCTAAGAAAGTAATTTATAATTTCCTAAAGGTAGAAAAAGCTGGGCTTTTTAATTAAGTACCAAATATATTTGTTAAGGTTCTACCTTCTAAAAGTTTTCAAACAATCTCGGTAAACAGTTTTTTTAAAGGTAATTTTTAATGTGGACTTGTCAATGTCTCTGGAGTGTCTGATGTCTTGGGAATCTATTTTTTTTTTTTGTAGAGACAGAGTCTTACTTTATTGCCCTCGGTAGAGTGCCGTGGTGTCACACAGCTCACAGCAACCTCTAACTCCTGGGCTTAGGCGATTCTCTTGCCTTAGCCTCCTGAGTAACTGGAACCATAGGCGCCCGCCACAATGCCCGGCTATTTTTCTGTTTTTGCAGTTCGGCCGAGGCCAGGTTTGAACCCCCCACCTTCGGTATATGGGGCCAGCACCCTAATTGATGAGCCATAGGCACTGCCTTTTTTTTCTTTTTTTTTAGAGACATAGTCTCACTCTATTGCCCTTGGTAGAGTGCCATGGCGTCACACAGCTCACCGCAATCTCCAACTCCTGGGCTTAGGCGATTCTCTTGCCTCAGCCTCCCGAGTAGCTGGGACTACAGGCGCCCGCCACAACGCCCGGCTATTTTTGGTTGCAGTTTGGCCAGGGTCAGATTTGAACCCGCCACCCTCAATATGTGGAGCTGGCACCCTACTCACTGAGCCACAGGTACCGTCCCCCCCCCCCCTTTTTTTAATAGAGACAGAGTCTCATTTTATTGCCCTTGGTAGAGTGCCATGGTATCAGACAACTCACAGCAACTTCTAGCTCCTGGGCTTAGGCAATTCTCTTGCCTCAGCCTCCTGAGTAGCTGGGACTACAGGTACCTGCCACAATGCCCCGGCCAATTTTTTTTTGCAGTTTTTGGCTGTGGCTGAGTTTGAACCCACCACCTCCGGCATATGAGACTGGCGCCCTACTCCTTTGAGCCACAGGCACTGCCCTCACCTGGCTATTTTTTTGTTGCAGTTTGACCAGGGCTGAATTTGAACCTGTCACTGTCGGTATATGGGGCTGGTGCCTTACCCACTGAGCCAGAGGTGCCGCCTGAGAATTATTATTTTTTTTAAATAATAATAATAATAATAATAATTATTTTTTAAGTCAAGTTTATTTATTTTTATTTATTCATTTTTTGTTGTTGTTGTTGCAGTTTGGCCAGGACTGGGTTTGAACTCACCACTCTTGGTATATGGGACCATCACCCTACTCATTTGAGATTAATATGAGGGTATAGGTAGTTAGGTGATGTTTGCATTTGTTAAGTAAGGCCCTCCTCACCCCACAAGATGTGCCATATACATTGTATCCAGTAGGTGGGAGCACTCTGATCCTCCCTCCCTCCCCTCCTGTGCTCTGCTTTCTTCTCCTTTTCCTCCCCTTCGCTCCCCTTCTCCCCCTCCCTCTCCTTCCTCTGTTCTCTGCTTCTCCCCTCTTCCCCTCTCCTACCACCCCTCCTTTACTTTCCTCTCCCCCTTCTCCCTTCTCCTTTCCCCTCTGCACCCCCCTCCTTTCCCTTCCCCCTCTTCCCTCTCCTTCCCTGTATCCCCGCCCCAACAGAATTTGGGACAATTTTTTTTGAGACAGTCTCACTTTGTCACCCTTGGTATAATGCCATGGCTGTAGCTCACAGTGACCTCAAATTCTTCAGCTCAAGTGATCCTCTTGCCTAAGCCACCCCTATAGCTGGGACTACATTGGCTGGCTATTTTTAAAGAAGTGGGGGGGGGGGTCTCACTCTTACTTAGGTTGGTCTTGAACTCCTGAGCTCAAGTTTTCCACCCACCTCAACCTCCCAGAGCACTAGGATTATAGGCATAAGCCACCGCACTGGCCCTTAAATGGAATTTTTGACTAGCTGATAGTTTTTTGACAGTGTCACCTTTTCATAGAAGTAGAATGTATTCAGTTTTTACTTTTGGAAAAGAAGTAAAATGAAAAAGGTGATTAGAAATGAAATAAAAGGAAACAGTACTCACTCTGGATTGCTTGAGGTTGAAAGTTCAAGACCAGCCTGAGTAAGAGTTGAGGCCCTGTCTCTTAAAATAGCCAGACACGGCTCGGCGCCTGTGGCTCAGTGGGCTAAGGTGCCAACCATGTACACCTGAGATGGTGGGTTCTAATCCGGCCCCGACCCGCCAAACAACAATGACGGCTGCAACCAAAAAATGGCTGGGCGTTGTGGCGGGCGCCTATGGTCCTAGCTACTTGGGAGGCAGAGGCAAGAGACTCACATGAGCCCAGAAGTTGGAGGTTGCTGTGAACTGTGATGCCACGGCACTCTATCCAGGGTGACAGCTTGAGGCTCTATCTCCAAAAAAAAAAAAAAAAATTGCCAGACATTGTGGTGGACGCCCATAGTCCCAGTCACTTGGGAGGCCAAGACAAGAGACTCACTTGAGCCCATATGTCTGAGATTGCTATGAGTTATGAGGCCATGGGACTCTACCTAGGATGACAGAGTGAGATCCTGTCTCCAAAAAAAAAAAAAGATTAAATGGCTTCCTTAGCCTGAAAAAAAGTTTTTTAAAATGTTTTCTTAGAGTTTTTGTTTATTCTGTAGAACCAAACAAAAACAAATAGGTTTTAGTCTCTGGAAACAAAATTATATTAGTTTATTATAAACTTTTTTTGAGTTTTAAAAAAGTAAACAATACTTTTATTGCAAAGTTTTTCAGATGTACAAAAGTTTAAAAAGTAATATAGTGAGTCCCCATCTCCCAGATTAAAATTTGCAATTAGCATTTTTTCTTGTATATCTGTTTTTCTTCTTCTGAAATATTTTAGGGCAAGTCTCTGACATTGTCATTTAACTCCTGCATACATTAGCATACTTCTCTTAAAAATACTAATGTTTGGCTCAGCGCCTGTGGCTCAACAGGCTAAGGCGCCAGCCACGTACACCTAAGCTGGCAGGTTCGAATCCAGCCCGCGCCCGCCAAACAACAGTGACAGCTGCAACCAAAAAATGGCCGGACGTTGTGGCGGGCACCTGTAGTCTCAGCTACTTGGGAGGCGGAGGCATGAGACTGGCTTGAGCCCAGGAAGTGGAGGTTGCTGTGAGCTGTGATGCCACGGCACTCTATCCAGGGTGACAGCTTGAGGCGCTGTCTCAAAAAACAAAAACTAATGTTTTCTTAAATTACCATGGTATCGTTATCATACTTGAGAAAATAAGCAAAAAGAAAATAAGCAGTTCTTCCTCAATAGAAGGCACTGCTGGGGAAGAAAGTAAAAAGAAAATAAGCAGTTTTTTGGAATATGGTATGTTTTTAATATATTGTCTTTTTTTATTTGAGACAGAGCCTCAAGCTGTCACCCTGGATAAAGTGCTGTGGCATCACAGCTCGCAGCAACCTTTAATTCCTAGGCTCAAGTGAGTCTCTTGCCTCTACCTCCCATGTAGTTGGGACTACAGGTGCCCGCCGCAATGCCCGGCCATTTTTTGGTTGCAGCCGTCATTGTTGTTTGGCGGGCCCGGGCTGGATTCAAACCCTCCAGCTCAGGTGTAGGTGGCTGGCGCCTTAGCCCCTTGAGCCACAGGCGCCAAGCCAATATGCCGTCATTTTTACCTTTGAATCAAGCCATTCTGTTGCCTCAGCCTCCCATGTAGCTGGAACTACAGGCACCCACCACAACACCCAACTATTTTTAGAAACAAGGTCTTGCTTTGGCTTAGGCTGGTCTTGAACCTGTGAGCTCTCGGCCTCCCAAAGTGCTAGGATTACAGGTGTGAACCACTGTGCCTAGCCCCCAAAATAAGCTTTTGATTAAGTTTTTGCATTAAGAAGAATATACTGTTTATGTACTGCTAATTTGTGTACATGCATTTTTATATCAATTTGTAATTTTCAGTTATAAATATGTACCCTATTACCATAAAATTATCAAAGCAATGAAATGTGTTTACTAAGGAGCTATTTATATGTTATTAATTGATAGCTTTTTGACTTCTAATATTTTGAGATGCTTAATTAGAATTTGAACTTCTTTGAAAATATACGTCTCATTTCTATTTTCACTATAAGATGGGATCATTGTTTTTCCCTGATTCCCTTTAATTTTCTCTCTGCCGCCATATCTGTAGTGGGTCATGTCTGACTATCTGACTTTATAAATCTGCTTTAAAAATTGTTTCTTTGGAGGGGAAGGGGGTGAGGCTTCGATTTCATATCTTTTTGATACACTTCCTTTTTCTAAAGCCTGAGTAAAAATTATTTTCTATAACTTATGACTCGTAATTTGTCTTTTGTGAGTGTTTTTACTTTATTTGGCAGTCTGGTAGCAGAATAACACATCCAAGGAAAAGCAATGGTGATGATTTTCCCATTTTTTAAAAATAACATTTCCTTGGATTTTTTTTTTTTTTTTTTTTTGAGACAGAGCCTCAAGCTGTCACCCTGGATAGAGTGCCATGGCATCGCAGCTCACAGCAACCTCCAATTCCTGGGCTCAAGTGAGTCTCCTGCCTCCGCCTCCCAGGTAGCTGGGATTACAGGCACCCGCCACGACTATAATTGGCACCCGGCCATTTTTTTTTTTGTAAAAATGGCACCAGGCCATTTTTTTTTTTTTTTTTGGTTTCAGCCGTGATTGTTTGGTGGGCCCGGGCTGGATTCGAACCTGCCAGCTCTGGTGTATGTGTCTAGCGCCTTAGCCCGTTGAGCCACAGGCGCCAAGCCCATTTCCTTGGATTTTGCCAATATTTTTTTTGGTTTCTAACATAAAAGTTTCTTTTTTTTTTTTGAGACAGAGCCTCAAGCTGTCACCCTGGATAGAGTGTCATGGCATTACAGCTCACAGCAACCTCCAATTCCTGGGCTCAAGCAAGTCTCCTGCCTCTGCCTCCCAAGTAGCTGGGACCACAGGCGCCCGCCACAACGCCAGGCTATTTTTGTTTGGGTTGCAGCCATCATTGTTGGTTGG
>CAUYON010170712.1:0-34263 GCA_963573935.1 Arctocebus calabarensis
AAGGTTGATGCCTCCTTCCCAACCTTGCCCCTCTATCACACCCAGTTGGTGGTAACAGTTGTGATCCAGTTTCCTCCAATGAGCAGATGCTCCAGAGGTTTGCACCTGCCTGGGTCACAGTGAGGTCTGTGGCTCCACAACCAGTCCGCTATTCCCTGTCACTATTTGGCAGGGGGAGGTGAGGCCTGACAACCTGGGTACTTAACAGGAGCTGGGGCGATTCACTCACTTCTAGCCCTGTCCCTGATTGATGTTGTTGCTGGAACAGAACAAGTTCGCAGAATTTATTTCTGTCAAGGCTATTTTCCCTAATCAGACTGGGGTTGCAAATGGGTTTTACTCAGTCTGTGAGTTCCAGCCCTTTGTCTCAGCTTTCATCCCCTGAGGGCCAGGTTAAGCAAAGCAGCCCCTCTGCAAGTATTCTAATCCCTGCTTTGTGTCCCAGCCGGTACTGGCTCAGGCAAATCTTTCACATGGTCCACTCTGCCGTCACTGGCACCTGAGATGCTGCCACTTCCCCTGGCTGCCTAGAAGACTGGGAGTGTCTCCTCAAAACATCCCCAGGGATGCAGCTCTCCAGCTATTGTTCCTGGAGCTGGTTGCTGTTTTGTGCCTCAGGAGACCCTCCCACCAGCCAGGTCTCCTCACGGCTCTCTCCCCTTTCACCACTGCGAGGCAGAAAACCAGCACAGTTCAGCAAGTTTGCGCCCATCCACACTCCTTGAGAAAATCTCCAAGAATCTGGACTCTGTGGGGAACAGGCCTCCAGACCTCAGGGTGAGAGTGGAGGGGAACACCAGGAACACCAACTTGCAGGTAGAGAGTATATACAGTTTTATGCCTGGCTGGAGAGCACCATGGCACCCTATTAGGGGAAGGAGGTCTGGTTTTTAGAGGGTCTCTTCTGTGGGGTAGAGTGAGAGGACATCCAAACTCTGATCGCTTGTTTATATGGAGGTATGGAGTATGCTGCAAGCCGATCTCATGGGGGAGGGGACTCCTGTCCGCTTGGTGATGTGCTCTATACCTTTTTGTTTGTGTCCTCGGGGTCTCAGGTTGCCCTAGCAGGGTTGATGTGCACTCTTCGACCTTTTCTTTTGGCTCAGATCCAAACCATCGGCTTTCTTGCTGAGTTTCTGTCCTTAACTCTCCTTCTGGACGGGAACCTCTGCGGAAGGCTGGCTACAGATCACCATCTTGGCTCCTCCCCCCACCTCAAAGGTGTATCTTTTCTAGAGGAACCGAGCCTTTGGCACAGGCCTTAGCCATATCTTCCCCTGCACTGTGGATTTCTACAAAGACCTTTTCCCTTTCCTTTTCCCTTCCTGGGACCCACAGAACAGTTTGTGGATCCAAATTTCTTTCCTGGGGAGGGGGGTGGGGCCCTACTTTATGCAAAATGTTGTCTGCATTTTCCCATGTGCCTATTTCTTAAGTGCAAATACCCAGTTTTTAAGACTGTCCATAAATCACCGAGATATGTGAGCCATTCGGGGAAGCAGAATGCTGCCTTGCTCCAGCCATCCCTGCCCTGGATCATACTGTCCCATATGAGCATGAGAGAGCCAGTGCTCTCCTCACTGATTCCCGCCCTGAACTTCCCACCATACCAGTGGGCTGTCTATCCCAGTGGTCATAATGACCCTCTCCATTGCAGAGCCAATGAGTGGATTCCACAGATCACCCCTACCTGCCACCTGCCCTCCTTCTTCCATCTTGCACAGGACTTTGCCTTTAGTGTTTATTTTTTTCCTCATTATTTACACTATTCTCTGCCATGTTTTCCACCACTCTCCCTTCTCTCTTTCATAAATGCACACATGTGCCCCCTTCCAGCATGTCACCTCCAAGGCTTTGCGCAGACCTAATGAATTGTTAATAACCAGAGACTTCTCCACCTTTATCCTCACCCTTCCTCACTACCTGGGCTCACTACCTTTGCAACACCCTCACAGATACCCCTGTCTTGGTAAAAGGCAGTTTTACCCAGACTCTAATTTTATATGAGCAATTTTCTATTTTGTTCTAAAAATGTACTCCTGAAACTAAGTTTCAGGCCCTTACAAACAACCTACATCTTCCTCCACCTAACGGTAAAACAAACTAAAGGGTTTGGTACAAAGAGGAAAATGTGGAATAATGTAGAGTATCATTGGCTGCTACTAAGTTTTTGCCTCTTTTCAAAACTCAGAAGCCATAAAGTGACCTCTTTTTCTTTAAGAGAAGCCACCCAGTCCTCACTGCCTTGTGTGAGGCCTGTTTTGACTTTCAGGAGCTCTAAGGGTGCTCAGTTACATGACCAGTCCCTGCTGCCTCTTCTCCTGTCCCAGGAACTGGCTCGCACTTCTCCAGGCCCAAGAGCAGCGAGGCTGCCTTGGCTCAGCCTGGGGCCTACAGGGGCCATGCCGGGCAGCTCTGTCCCCTCTCTGAGCAGCAGCACCAGGTTTATCATAAATACAGTGATCCCACAGGTGGAAAGAGTGAGCTGGGATACTTCTGGTCTGGACAAAAATGGGGGAGCTCTCTGTATATGGAGCAAGAAACAAAGGAATTTAGAAAGCTCTAGCCGAGCATTGTGGCAGATGCCTGTAGTCCCAGCTACTCGGGAGGCTGAGGCAAGAGAATTGCTTAAGCCCAGGAGTTGGAGGTTGCTGTGAGCTGTGTGACGCCACAGCACTCCACTGAGGGCCATAAAGTGAGACTCTGTCTCTACAAAAAAAAAAAAGAAAGAAAGAAAGCTCACATCAGAACCATTTTCCTAAGGCCACAGAACCACACACCTGCCACCCTACACAAGCCCCTCACCCACCACTCCATAAACACACTGGCTGGAGCTGCTCAGCAGACCAGAAAACACCACACAGGACCCCTCAGTAGCCTGGCAGCCTTCATTGTGGCTGCCCCATAGCGAAAGAAAAAAACCCAAAGCAATAAATATCTACCATTCCAGGCATGGAAAATAAATTATGGTGTAGTCATACAAAGGACACTTATTAAAATGGGTGACCCATATCTAATTTATTAGCATGCACACATCGCAAAAATACACAATTAAGCAAAAATGTACATACAATAAGATGGCATTAAGACATATAAGTATATAAGACAATGCATATCATTTATGAATGTGTAACGAAATTATGGAAAGGGGACACATTTCAAGTAAATGGTTACCTCTGAGAAGGAAGATTGAGGGAATTTGGGTGGGGATGGCTATGACTCAATCGCTCATATTTTATTTCTTTCAGTATCTGAAAAATATGATAAAAATATTAACAATGGCTTAAATCTGGCTGTGGGAACATTGGATGTCTACTATATTATTGTTGTGCTTTTCTATGTTTAAAAAATTTTCTAACTTTAAAAAAAGGGATGTAAATTGTCTCCCTTGAAACATTCTCCAGGCTCCTGCTTGCCTCACAAAGGATAAATTATCTAACTCTGCCAGATCTTCTTCAAGACGCAAATGGAAACTTCTGATGAGCAAAAGCTGGCAGCAAAGCCATCAACCTTCCTCCGGCCAGTTCCTGACACAGAAGCATCTCTGACCCTCAGCAAATCCCATCCATCCTGCTTTATCTCTAGGAAGATGACCTTTGAGGACAACAGGATCCTTGCCCTCTGGTTTCTGGTTGGGTTTGGCAAATGGGATGCAGAAGCAGAGATGGTATGACAGGAAGAGAAAATGGAGAGGCTATTTCTTTCCTGCCTTACTGCCTGCTGGCCTCTGGGTTGCAAGAGGTTGCAGTTCTCTACTGGTGGCCATAACTGTTGAGTGCAGGCCTCTCCTGGATTCTCCCATGGCTCTCGCTAGGTCACAGTAATCCCTCCTTCGTCAGCCTGACATGAGCAATGGCTCCTTGTTGTTGCTCTCCACAGGCGCTTCAACATCCCTCAAGAGTTTCTCTTCATTCTGACTACATCTTTATAAATGGTACCCTCATTAACGTCTCCTTGATTTCTCCCATGTGAGTCTGCCATCTATGTCCTACTAGTGCATAAGTCTCCTTGATTTCTCCCATGTGAGTCTGCCATCTATGTCCTACTGGTACCCTGACCTCTTGGAGCATAAGTACCCGAGTGTTATGACAAAGCAAGGTATCAAGGAAGTCTGCAAAGACAAAGCTCAGACCTGAGCACAACATGCAAGATGAGAAGTTGTTAGTGGATCAAAGGGACATGGTGGAGGAGAGGCAACAACGGAGTCACAAGACCAAAGGAAGAGCCAGCAAAGGCTTTGGCATTCAGTTGGCCACACGAAATTGCCAATATTAGACCACTTTTTAGACCTACCCCCAAAAAGGTAATCTCATATGGTTCCACCTAATAATCCAATTCACATCATGATGGCCTTACACAGAAAGGAGGTCTACAGGAGCTGAAAGAATCAAAACAACCTATCCCTGTAGGATGGGGGGGTCTCAGGAAAAAGAAAGACAACGTTAAAGAGGAGGGCAATCCACTTAGCAGAGAAGGATGGAAATATGTCTTCTATGTTTTATTTCCACTCAAACAGCCACAGATCTGTTTCTGTTCTCCTTCTATCTGAATCTGAAATCTAGTTCTTACAAAGAAGGAAAATGCATACAAATTTCCACATCCTGAGCTATAGTTCTTAGAGCTAGGCAAGTCCTTAATATTCTACCCTCTCCTTTCCTTTAGGTTAAAGACTAACCATATAATGAGACACAGGGGTTAAGAATCTCGTCCACTATCACACAACTGTGTGATCTTCTAATTGGATATCTTGATAATGGAAAACTTCCGAGGGAACAGTTTGGGAGGTCACCATGACACAGTTCTATGGAGAGAGCAAGAAGTTCAAGTCCTGACCAAAAAAAAAAAAAATAGAATCAAGCATGATAGATGCAAATGTGACAGAGATGAAGAAGAAAGAAAGTTGGATGGAGAGAATGCTGAGCACAGTTAGCTTGGCCAGAAGGAAAAGAATGAATATGAATGATTTCCTTTTATTAATCTTATCCTGGGACTAAAATTAACTTTTCCTAGTCTTCTTAGCCTGAGCAAATTTATTATCCTTGATGACAATAACTCTTCCCTGGTTTGGGAAGAACTAAAAGTCACATGATTTATTTTTCCTGAGATGATTTCCAGACCCATAGTGCTGCTCCTCAAAACTAATATTTTGGCATTTAATAAGCCAGGGAAATTAGGCCATGTCCTCTAGATTGGCCAATTTAACATAAAACCCTACGTAATATTTAAAGTTAAAGTTGTTTTGATCTCATAATTTCTCTTATGACACTTAAACTAATGCACACTTTTGGACCATATTTTCAGAAGTCCATGTTCAGGGTAATGGCAGCCTCCCTGCATCGCACAGTTTGGTGAGCTTGACTATTCATATCCCAGGCTTTATCTGATGGCTAGCATGGTGTTGAGCTAGACCTTTGGAAGTAAGGTCTGAGCTTTGTCTTTACCTGTGCAGAGTAATATAAATAAGGACTACAATGGAACTTTGGAATTTGAGAGTGAAGAATGAAGAGCCTAGGGGTGGTGGCTAAGTACTCAACCAGGTTGGGGTCTTCCAGACACACAATCATCAGTCAGTATCATTCCCAAAGATGGTGATGCAGATTAAAATTCTGCAGGCATGTGGCTCATGCATCTGTCTGTAGGCTCAAAAAAATCGGCATGCCTATTGTGGCATTTACTATCTCAAGGACCCAAATTTCCAAGTAAGTTATTGAGCTGCTTATTTCAGAACTAAGGCATTAATCATCACCCCAACCCTAAGCCCTTGGGCAAAGTTGGAAAATAACCACAAGTCAACAAAATGATCAAAGAATTACCTGCCTGGAGGGACCTTGGCAATGACCTAGTTCTTAAACATCACCCCACAAATGAGAAAACTCCATCCTAGAGATGGTGAATGACTTGCTCAAGGTCTTATAAATAGTACATAACAGGATTGCACTTGGCTGCAAGTCTGTCACTGACCAGCTCTGACTCTCGCATTCTCCTTTATCACACAGGCCACTTTCACATACTGCTGGAATGTTCAGTGCCATGCTCTTCTTTTATGCAAATTTTCCCTTTCCCTTTGTTTAGTTATTTCTGTTTTAAGATCATAAGCATATTAAAAGTAGTTCAGTTTGTTGTAATCCAGGACACATTTATTGACAGGCTGTAAGTCACGGCCTTGTGCACATATTAAGCACTCATCAGCATTTATTAAGCTGGACTATACATGGGAGGAGTCTGTGGGTAGGACAATGGGAAATATGGTCATGGTAATACTCTATTTATGACATAATTTAATCCCAAAAAAGGATTATGGTAGTGGTGTTAGGAATGAAAATTTTAAGAATATAAAATGCATCTCAGAGTAAAATTGGATGTTAGGAGAAGGAAAAAATGGAGGAAGGATAAGAACATTCTATTTGGAGTTGGAGCACAATGGCTCACACCTGCAATCCCAGCACTCTGGGAGGCCGAGGCAAGTGGATTTCTTAAGCTCAGGAATTGGAGAACAGCCTGAGCAAGAGTGAGACCCCATCTCTACTAAAAATAGAAAAACTAGTCAGACATCATGGTGGGCCCAGCTACCCAGGAGGCTAAGGCAAGAGGATCGCCTGAGCCCAAGAGTTTAAAGTTGCTGTGAGCTATGATGCCACAGCACTGTAACCAGAGTGAAAAACTGAGACTCTGTCTCCAAAGAATAAAAAAGAAAAAAGAACATTCTATTTTATACATTTCAAATGTGATGTTGTGATGTACCAACTGGAAGTACACTTGGAGAAGCTTGAAGGTGCACAAATCAGTCAGTGGTCAAGGTCAGAAGTCTGGAGACAGGGGTGACTTAAGCTGTAGAGGGAGAGCTTGCCTGGCTAGAAGTTAGTGTAACTCTCTGCTAAAACTCACCCCTTGCTTTGGAGTATTTGAACTAGACCAAGGACTAACAAAGGCAGTGAAAAGTCTTAAAATGCATAAGACAAAAACAACAGCCCACACAGGACCAAGTCCAGCCCCCTTGCCCTTTTAGTTAGCCAGCATTCTTCCCACCCATCATGCCAAAGGCCTCACCTCCTGCAGGAAGCCCTGGTGTTTTGCTAAGATGAGAAACACTAGGTTCCCTGCCTATCTTCCTAGACCCCCAATCATCCCCAAGTTTCTATCCGTGGCATACAGGACCACTTACTGATGCCAATACTCTGATGGTGCTGGAGATTGTTACATTGTCCATCTGAACATCTCCCCTTCATTATTTGTTAACTCTCCCATTGCTGTCTCCTTTCTCAGCCCCTGCTTCCAACACCCTTCCTCTCCAGGCTCCCTGAAGCTCTCTTGTCTACCCATATCCCTGACAAGTTCCCCAGAAGCTGAGTTTCACAAAATGAAACTTAAAAAACCAATTCACGTCACAACAGGAAAACCTGCTTAAAATAGACTTTGGCTTTGTAAATATTCTGCCTATGTTAGAACTACTCCCTAAATGTGGCAAGCAACTCTACTTGATAAACCTCCAACTCAATTTCATTTTTAAATATTTGTAAAATTTCCACTAGAACATGAACCAATGACTGGTGGCAATGACAATGAAAACCGAAGCAAGAAAACTAGATAAAGACAGCAGACCACTAGGGCCACCCAAGTGGTGAAGCCAAACCACAGAGAAGCAAGAAACTCCAGGGACAGAGTCCTCTGGGAAAACCATCAGCCACCTCTTTTCCAGAGTAAAAATGTAGTCACATAGTGGTTTATTTTATCATGAAAGGGGTGCCCAACCCAAATACTAGAAGGGCAGGGACTTTGTTATTATGCACACTGCTCCCCAAACAGCACCACAGTTCACCACAAGCAGCCATCGGTATGTTGGAACTCATCACACATGATCTTTTAGATTACTCAAGCCTGCAATAACTTCACCAAAGTCAATATCCTATTACTGGCAACGAAACAGTGAGGGCCTTATGGGGATGAACTGGAAATCTGAAATTCCCATGGCCTATAACCTGAGCAGTTCTCCTCAGTACTATTTGATCCATCACACCTTCTGTGTACTAGACTGGCGTGCTCCATTGAAGACATTTCAACCATTCCTTGGTTTGGTCCATACGTGAAGATAAAGAGAATTCCCTACAGAACATTTCCTACCACCAACCACCACAGCTAACAATAGCGTCTTGTCTCCTACGGCAGCCCCTCTAGGGAGAGCCCCACCAGACCCACCCCACCCAGTAATGGAGCTTTGCTGACAAATGTTTCTCATCTGAACCTAATCAGTTTACAGGGCATTATACAAAGCTATGAATGTATTCCATATGCACTCCATCTCCAAAATTCTGAGGCCTCAAAACCAAAGTCACGTTATGATTATTATTGTTGTTATTCAACATTTGTTCTTTTCTCCATGTGCAAAGTGCAGCACCATCATTTCCTCAGTGCCTTATCATCTGGAGCCCCGTCCTGGCTCACTGCACAGATGTAAAGATAAAGATGGTTTGGAGAAATGTACTGGCATTGTTTTACCCTTGGGACCCTTCTCCCACCCAAGCCACTCCTACCCAACTCCTACCATCAAAAGAGAGGGAGCAGCAGGAGGTCCACATGTGATGTTGTTAAAAGCCAGCCTTTGTTCTTTACCATAGATGTTAGTTAGTGAAGCCAAAGCAGAGAAAGCCTTGTAGCTCTGAACACTGCAGGAATCTGAATCAGGTGTTCACATCTTCCAAGCCCTAGAGAGGAATGATGACGGGGAAGATTCACCATGCTCTCAAAAGAACATTTGCAAGGTAGGAAAATCATGATCTGTGAGTCTGTGCCTGTTGGAGAATTTTCCAAGAAAAAGATAATCAGCTAGGAGATACAGTGACCCATGTAAGGCATTATGCCCACTGTTTTTAAAATTCTAGGCAAATAGCACCTTCCCACCTTCACCTCTACCCTACAGGTACACTCAGGCCAAGTTCATAGGCTCAAGAGTGTACTTAACCATTTCAAATAATTTTCATACTAACCTAAGCAAAAATTATGTGGAAAATAAATTTTCAGCCTCTGAAATGATATACAGCATCTTTCTGAGCTCAGAAGAAAAATCTGTTCTTTGGGAGAAGCCCTTCCCCACAAAGGCCTGCTTTCCTCATTCATGCTAGTACGGCTCAGACTCAATAACTCTGGGCGGGGGCTGGTGCTCTGGAAGCATGGGAGGGGGTGGGGTGTGCTGCTTCAATATTATCAGCTTTCCCAATGAACTAAAACAATGTGAATATATAGACTTTTCTCAGCTGTAGACGCCCATAAATTTTTGTTCTGCCCTCTTTGCCTGTAGTCACTTGTCTGTTAGCCAGAGCTAACATAAAGCAAAGCAAATGAATGAGTAGCAACCATTAATGAGCAAACTCAGAAACAAACATGTATATGTCCTTCAACAGTTTGCTTTTTCATGGCCTCAGGCTGCTTGTGTTTGTGGTTTTATAACTTGTACCTAGAATACAATCGTCTGTTTGCGGGGGAAATTGTTCCTTGCTCATTTGAGGAAATTCAATAGAACGTAACTTACAGTGTTTTGCTAAAACCCTCCTGACTTTCAAGGCCTCAGCCCCCTGCCTGAGCAGATTTGGTTGAAGGGCGCAGGATTTCAAGCGTAGTCTGTTTCAGTGGCAAGTTCCTTAACCTGACCTCCTCAAGCTTCAGTTTTCTTGTCTTCAAAATGGAAATAATATTAAGAACTTCATGGGGAACATTCTGAGGACAGAATGTAATCATGTATGTAATGTGTCTGGTGTAAACTAGATGCTCAATAAACATTAGCGATCGTTATTACGGAGATGAAATGAAAATATGTTATTAAACATGTCCAGCCCAATTCCTCACCTCCCAAGGCGATGCACAAATGCCGGTCTTTTCCCTTCTCTTGCCAGCGCTCTCTGAATCTCAGCTTCCCAGACTACTGCTCCTCAGACTTCCCTGAGTTCCAGGAAGGCACCTGTGTTCCTACTTAACACCACTTGGCTTCTGTGCTGTGTATGAGCTTCGGCCCAGAGACACCAGCCGACTGGAAGCTGGGGCTCAGGTGAAAGTGAAGCCAGAGAGAGAAAGTGTCCAGCCACCTACACCCAAAGGGGGTCTCTTCTGCCCAGGCCTAATTCTCAGGTGCCCTCCACCCAGGCCCTAGGGTCATCCTCTCAAAGCTTTGCCTGGATCAGGCCCAGGAGTTTTAATCACATGCAAAAAAAAGAAAAGAAAAAGAAAAAGTATAAACAATTCTCCCTTGAACAAAGAACAAGTAACATCCGGAAAGAGCTAACCCCTGGTGCTTCATCACAAGGTGTTAATCAGCTGGCAGGAGAGCAGAGGTGGAAAAGGCTCTTCTGGGAGAGAGAAGAAAAGCTTGCAGGGCAGGAGGCCTGCCCAGGCCCCCTCCCCAAAGTGGCTCCAATTTTGGCTCTCTTAAGGTGAATCTAATTGTTTAAACAAGATTAAACAAGCATGGAATTTGAGAGGGAGAAGGAAGAATCTTTTTTTTTTTTAATAGCAAGGGAATTTTTCTTCCCAAAGACCCAAAACAAATCTAAACCATAAGCACAGCTTTAACTTAGTCATTAAAAAAAAAATCTTCCAGGCTGAACATGTCAAAGAGAAATTAACTTCCTGAGTTCAACATAATACAGAGGAATTACAAGGTAGCAGTGAACCCAGAGTCCCTACCTTCCCTTTGCTTTAGAGAAAAGAAAACACTTGCAAAGCTTCCCAGCCTTGATGTATTTCTGCTCAGCACACCAGCCTTGGCCACCAGAAAATGAGCAAGTCACACTCTCCGAGCCCCGAGGACCTCGCAGTAGATTCACATGGAGAGATTTCGGGTCAGACTTTTTGGTTCATACGTTCATCAATTTAGTCGTTCACAAACATGTTGCGGACACCTACTCTGTGCCAGGTACCATGGTAGGGGCAGCCAGGAAGCAGACAGGAGTGAAGCGATGCCTTCTGTCAAGGAGCTTGGGTGGCGCAGGGGCTTGCGAACCTGCTATATCCAAGCGGTGCAAACAGGCAGGATGCATCATTTGTTTTTCCCAGAGGAGTCACTACTTCATTTGAGAGGTGACGTCTGCCTGGGACCTTAAAGAAGGAATAGGAGTTATTTAGGAAGAGAGTAGGATGGGGAGCTTTGTAAGTGAGGCATAGAGGTGTCCCGGGGTGTGCCACATGCTGGGCACCTAACTAGGGAAGGAAAACAGTTGTGCCTAGGTTTCTAAAGCTTGACTGATGATTCTCCAGGACTCCAACTTTGTCCTGTGGGTATCAGAGCCACTCAGAAGGCAGAATGACAACATGAGGAAAGCACTGGATCAAGAGCCTAAGACCCAAGGGATCTGAAAGTCCCTAGATGTGCAGCCTTGGGCAAGGGACTGTCCCCTGGGGCTTCCATTTCCTCCTCTATCAAAGGAAGAATTTAGTTAAATGATTTTTTTTATTCCATGACAGACAAGAAGCAAATGAAACAATTTAGAGATAGAAGCTTGATTTAGGAAAATTCTGAGGCTGTATGCTTGGGAAGGTTCCACCTGACCCCACATTGAGAGGAAACCGTTCCATTAACTTCATGCATTTACGAGAATGCACGCCCAGTCACGCCCCTCCGAGCCACGCTTCCATTTGCTGACCAAACAGTGAGAGGCTTAAAATGCTGCAGGAATCCAAAGTCTCCGTAAAATAAAGCTGAAACTCCTCAGCATGGAAGACAAGGGCCTTTGCAACTCTGCAGCCTCAAATTGTAAAACCTTACAACCAGACCGTTAGGCTTCAGCCAGACCACCCCTCACAGGCGCCAACTCCCTTAACACATAATTTGGCCTCACGCCTCTGCCCCATGGCCCACAGGGCTTTGTCTACCCGTCCTGTTCCCAACCCTTGCTCACTTGATAGATCCCTACTCACTTTGTTACAGCTTGCTCAGGAATGGCCTCTTCAGCAAAGCTTTGCTCACCTCCCACCACTCCCCACTTGTGCATACTCCTACCCATGCCTGGGCCACTGGATGTGATCACTGGCTTACAAGCCTGTCTCCCAGACAATGAGTGCCTTGAGAACAAGAACTGTGTCTCAGTGACACTCGTATTCCCAGCTCCAAGGACTGGGGACATCAAATGCCCTCGGCAGATGCTTGTCGAGCTAAACACTTGCAGTTTTCTGACCAAATGAATACAGGATAGTTCCTTGATGGTTTGGAGGAACCTAGTCCCCTTGGGTTAAATTAGCTGCTTGAAAACAAGTGTCCAGCATAGGTCAGAGGCCCGTCAGCTCCCTGTGTATTCCCAGCTTTTCATGAATTCCGTATGAGACTGTGGGAGGGGCGGGGAAGACGGTGGGCTGCTTCAACCTGTCCAGCAATTTGTTGTTTTCATGAAGTCAGAGAATCTCGGAATGGAAAGCGATCCTAAGCGCTATCACGACCTTCCTGCCAGGGCAGCCACCTCTCCGTCCCTGACTCAGTGGCTCTCCCTGTCTCATACAGGAGCCTGCCCTATGTTTGACTGGTTCTTAGAGAAATG
Organism: Arctocebus calabarensis; assembly: GCA_963573935.1. Classification (NCBI taxonomy): domain Eukaryota; kingdom Metazoa; phylum Chordata; class Mammalia; order Primates; family Lorisidae; genus Arctocebus; species Arctocebus calabarensis. The sequence goes on from CAUYON010170712.1 coordinate 12,516, forward strand.
CTTCTTCATTTAACCCACCTAATCCCAGAGTTCCTTGAGGTCCTGTCTCAACAAAGTCTCATCCAAACAAAAGAGACTAACCAACAAGAAGACGTAAAAATGCAATTCCAAACGTCCTGAAATTTCTCTCAAAGGTTATATGAAAAGGGAGTCGAAGAATAAAGCACCGACAACTTCTTACAATCTTCATTCCCATATTTCTGCCTGGATCTCCCACTTGACGCAGAGATCCCCAAAACTCTCCCTCTTCTGACGGTTCCCAATCAAGCCTCTCAGTGCCTCTGCCTGGTTCCCGGGTCACTGGCCACAGTGGACAGTCTTGGCCCCTCTGGATTTTTAATTTTCTGCTGTTTCCTCTCTTGCCTCACCTCCCATATTCTGCTCTACCAAAGAAGACCCAGGAGCTCATTAGTATCAAAAATACTTACTGTTCTTATTCCTTATTATATGTTGGTGGAAATAGAACATCCACATGACAGGAGGCCCTGGCGCTTTTCTGAGGCCTTTTCTTCTCCAGCCAGCACGGCCCCCTTTCTTCACCTGGGCACAGTAATTCCAGTGTGGCTCCACACAGGGCACTGCCCAACTCCAGCAGGAGGAGGCTTCGTGAATGAAGCTGAAGTATGCATTGCAATTTCTGAAAAAGAACAGCACAACCCAGTTCAAAAATGGACCCTCGCCTTAAGGGGCCACCACAGTCTGCACGGGTCCCCTTAGCTGGTACTCAGGCCCCGGAGTGGGGTGAGCCGAGGGGCTCCAAGGACACCCCCATCCCTCCCACCCAAACCATGCCCACCACCAGGGCACACACTGTTTCGTGTCACTCAAAGGCATTAAAAGCAATTGTTAATTTGCAGCTGTGTCAACTGGAAGATGCTACTCTCTGAAATTGGCATTAATTAGTGTCCTAGCTCAGTTATTCCAGGCCGTATTGGTTACCGCTAAAGGAAATTAAAGTTCTGAATTTGCCATAGGTGAAGGTTGTTACATCCAGGGGGAGGGAAAGGACGCATCTGGAGAGAATGACAGGGGCCTGGCGCAGGGACTGACCTGGGCCTGAGTGCCTCCGGGAAGCTGCCTGGCGGGCGCTCAGGCTCAGAGAAGCGGGCGCGGAAGGTGGCTGTCCCAGCGCAGCCCGCCTCGATGAAGCACACAGCGAGAGTGCCCTCTAGCGGGAGACCTGAGCAGATCAGCTGGCCTTAAATTTTCCTTTAATTCCTTCAGTCATTCAACAAACACTGGTTGAATTTAAACTACGCTCAGAGCTAGGTGATGAACACAATCAAACATGCTGATAAGACATGATTGCTTCTCTCAAGACGGTTTCGGCTCAGTTAAGGGAGTTGTACAAGTCGTGGTAGACGTGTGTGCTAAGATGTGCAAAGGTAGACGCGGTGGCCCAGGAAGGCCTTCCCAAGAGTGGTACCCTTTAAGCTGAGGAGATGTTTGCCAGAAGGAAAAATGGGGGAGGCAGACCCACAGACAGAATAGCACAAAGTGGAGATGCCCTGACCCGTCTGGAGAGAGAGAAAGTGGGGGCCCTGGGCAGAAAGGAGCCTCTTCTACAGGTGACAGGAAGCCCAGGCATATCAAATGGTTCTGCAGGTTTGTAAAAGGATCTCTCTGGGAGCAGAGACTGAGCTGCAGGAAAACAAATCTGGAGGCAAGCAAAAAACGAGGGCCTAACTTAGGATCAAGTTGAAGGGATGGCAAAAAGGAAGGGACGTGAAGGAAAGAGATCAGCGGGCCCTGGTTACAGCTCGGGCGTGGAGGGCAAAGGGGATAGAGGGGTCTCAATGAACTCCCGCTCCAGGCCCGGGAGGCCAGCTGGATGGTGGTGTCCTTCTCCAAACCAGGACTGAAGGAGGAGCAGATTAGGAGAAAAGGTGTGAGTTCAATTCTGAACATGTAGAGTGGGACGTGCCTGAGGACAGACGCCAAGAGGAAATTCTGGGAGGTAATTGGTAATTGACTGTTTAGTCTGAAGCACTGGGAATCAATCTGGGAGCTGGCAGTACCCTGTGGAATTGGAAGGGAAAAGATCTCTCAAGGCAAACAGGAAGCATGGAGATGGGAAAGAGCTGAGGACAGACCCCGAGGGAAAGCTGATTTTCAAGGGGCGGGCAGAGGAAGAGCAGCCCCCATGGAGACCAAGAAGAAAGATGAAGGTGGAAAAGAACCAGGAAGTAGCTGAAGCCGGAAAAGAGGGAGCTTCAAGAAGAACAGCATGATCAACCGTGTCAAGTAGCTAGCACATCTTGCAGTGAGCCAAAGGGTAGATGGAGGTGAGTGAGGCCGTGTGGCAGCACTGACACTCGGCACTGTGGCCTCTTCAATGTGGTTCTTAACACGTTAGTCTTGTCTCCTTCTGCCACCCACGACTACTCCGGTAAAAAGTTTCTTAGTGGATGCAAACTCCTGCTTTAATGCACCCATCACAAGGCTGGAATAAGGATTTAATAAAATCATTTACATAGAGCACCTAGAAAATTGCCCAGCACTCTATAGGCATGCAAAGCTAGCTTCCTCCACTACTGTAAAAATATTAAGGAAATGAATTTAGCAGGATACACATCCACCTTAGACTAGCTGGTGTCTAGGCTGACCGAGTCACGGCTTCCACCACGGAACCTGGTAACCAGCAGTGATCTCGGACCAGTACGGAAACTCCACCAACCGAGTACTGTGGTCGGGTGGCTCACCCGTTCTTTGGAGGTTAGAAATTGGATCCTGATAGTAAGGTTCATTGCTGACCTCAATGACTCATCACAATAATCCTGTAAGGTAGGCATTACCATTATTCCCTATTTACACACGAGGAATAGGACTTACAAAGGCTACAGAACACACATTGTTTCTCTTAAATTGTGTCATCCTCAGGGTGTCTCTTTTGAAGATCTAAGCGCGCACACACACACACACACACATTAACTGCACCGGATGGTGGGCAAAGTCCAGTTTGCTCTCAGCTCTGCAGCTCTCAGCTCACTATCTCGTTCTTACTAAGCTCCTTTCACTACTCCACTGCTTGGTGCCTCAGTTTCTCCATTTGGAAAATGAGAGGGAAATAGTCCTCTGCCTCCCTCCTGCCCTCTAAGGCGTGGCCTGATGAGATCATGTCTGGAGCTCCAGGATCCATAGAAGCAGGTGAAGCCAGGAAGTGGCTTGGAGAGGAAGGCCCAGTCCCACCTCCCTCCTGGGAAACTGTGCACATTGAGAAGTCCGCAGCCAGGGCTGTGCTGCCTGGTAATCGTGTGACTCTCTCCTAGGGTCTAGAACAAATGGGAACTAGGGGGTTTCGACAGTTCTCCTGAATAAGAAGAAAGTAAATACAAGTTCAATTTCAAAAAAAAAAACTTCAAACGTAAAGGTTCTAGGTCGAGTATAAACTCAATTTGACTGAGGTTTCTTTTCTGTGCCCTCAGCCCTAAACTTATCCTTGATCTTAATCTAGTCCCAATTCCAAGTTTGGGGCCCAAACAAAGAGGCTGAGGACGTCTTTATTGGATGTCCTGAATAAAGAAATCTCTGTAAGTGTTCCTCGGAAACATCGCACAGCTGAAAATTATCAGTCGTGTCTTCTTCGGCCCTTTGCCCTCCTCCTTCCCTGCCATCTTCACACACATGTGTGAGTACACACACACACACACACAGCCCTCTAGCCATTCCAGGCTGTCAAGGGGAATGAGCAATAATGAAGGAATCTCGCCACCTCAGCCTGCAGAAATGACTCTCATGTGCCTGGAATGTTCTCTGGCCACCAAGCCCATCCTGCCCTCTGGCTACCTGCTCTGGAAACCCTGCTTCCTCTGCAAAGTCGTTCAGATTAATTTGATAAAAACAGTTTCTCCTAACCCCACCTGCCTCACTCTGTATCTTGAAACTGTTCCCACAAGTTACTTTCCTACCTCAATTACTCACTCACCGCCTTTTCTAACATCCAAAACACAGTTAACCCTTTATGTGTAACTGATACGTATTCTGTGCTGGCAAGTTATGTGACATCCTGATGCCATCCTGTGGCCCTGTGTGTCCCGTGCTTATCTGTTAGTATGGTGAGAGGGTGAGTTCTTCCACCAGCACCAACAGGAGTTTGGGACGATGAGGACAATGACGACCACCCTCAGTGACTATTTATTGAGCTTCTCTTGTTTGCCTCTCGGGCACGTCTCATGGGGGTTGGGCACTGAGAGAACCACTAAAGTAACTATGAATCACAGTTCTTCTAAGAAGAAAATAATATCAGTTCCTCACAGAGCACACAATTCAGAATTTACAAATCCTTCTCAAACATTTCATTTGCTCTCTGTCCCTGTAAGACAAACGAGTCTTTGGAGTTGGCCATCGATGTCATCGTGCCCCCTTTATTCTTGAGGAAATAGAGGTCTGGAGATGTCCCCACCTTGCTGAAGGTCACATGTCACAGAGTGCCAGAGTAGACGCCCCTGGCTATATATGCACGTCCTGGGAAGCCAGACACCCAGACACCAGCACAGCCTTGAGAGCAGGCACTCAGGTTGTAGGTGACAGGTGCCAAGATGGGTGTTTAGAAGGAGTGTGTTAAAGGTAACGGAGTGGCACGATGCAGAGAGCCATGCTTCAGAGGCTCCGAAGACAGAAGACAAACACTGCCCAGAAATGGACTGGGGGGTGGCACTGAGTTGCCACCCTTAGGGTCAGTGTCCTCTGCTCTGGGACAGCCTCACCCTGCTTCAAAAGGAACATGAAGAACAGCATTCCTATTCTGCAGTGAATCATTTTCGGGGCACCTGTGTTAGGAAATCATGTGACTTTAAAGGGTACCTACATCCTGAAGGAATGAGAGTGTACCTTCTAGGCCCACCAGCCATGAGTCCTTCCAATTGGCCTCCCCAGGAAGGCGGGTCTCCTGCTGCCCCTCCCTTGGCACGCCCCATCGCCCCTGCCTGCTGCCCCTCCCAGGACTTCTGTGTTGTGACTGAATCTGCACATACCCATGCAGTGCCGCGTGCACGTGTGCTCCTGCCGGGGGTTCCACTGACCTCCATTCTCCAGGTCTCAAAGACATTAGTTAGGCTAACACATGTTTGCACAAGGCCCAAACTAGCTAACATTTCCTTTCGTCGTGGAGATTTCTAGAAGGACGTGAGGACCTAGGCACCCCCAAAAAGCCAAACAACCTGACAAGGGGGGATGGAGCCCGGGCAGAGGCTGGTTCTGGACCCGTGAGAGACATCTTCCCTGTGCTGTCCACCCGCGATGTGATTTGACTTTCTCAAGTGACTTTTCTCTCGTTTCTCACCACTGAACGTCTCCCAGATTCCCACGCCCTTGCAGCCCTTCCCCTCCCCCCAGCTCCTGCTCGTTGGTCCTGCGTGTGTCCTCCTGGCCACCCTCCCTCCCAGCTGGGGATCTTGCAGCTTTATTCCCACAGCACTCCTGGTCTCTAGAGGGCAACCTGGCCTGGCCGGCTCATCTTTTCAAATGGGCCACGTCACTGGCAAGCCGCACATTAGTCACACTTAGCCCAGATGCCCTGACCAATCTTTTGCCATGAGCTGTGCCTGGGAAGTTGGGCAGAGTATACAATGTGTCTGGACTTGCCCCTCCTCGTGTCTTGCACGGATGACTTTAGATTAGCTCCTTTTTACTTCACACCTAGGGTTCCATAATAGCCCTCAGCTGAGTCCCGGCCTCCCACACCATTTCAACCCTGGTTTTGCCACGGTCTTTTTCTCTGTCTTTAAATTATTCTCTGGGGCTTCCATTTCTCTATGTCCTTTACTGTTCCCATTGCCTACTTAATTTATCAGCTAAACTACAAAATCTTTAAGACCAGGGAGAAGCCCACCTTTCCTGTATATGACAAAGGACTGACTATCATATTCCATGAGGCCAGAAATAAGAATGAATGAACACGTTCAGTTTAGAGAGAAAAAAGAAGACTGATCGGCTGACCCTCATTGACTAAAGCGAGATAGTCCTCCAGCTTGCTAGGCAAACAGCCCAGCTGCCTACCTGCCCTAGCCAAGCTCCTCTACCCCTGACTTCCCCCAGAGGTGCAGAAGCCCAAGGTGGGGCCCACTCTCCTTCCTCAGGGCAGTCACACCTGAGCCCTTAGCTCAGGTATGGAAGGTGCAGAGAAAAGCTTTTCTTGTCTTCTGGGTCATGCTACTGATACCCCACATGGAAAACTGAGCCATCTGGGCTCAACCCAAGCCCAGCACAAAGGGACTCTGGAAGACACTAGGAAAAGAATGTCTAGGGAGAAGTTGGAGGGTGGCAGAGAAGGGGCCGCTCTGGAAAGCTTCCGTTAAACCTACAAGCTGAGCCCGTGTTCTGTTCTCCTGCCAGCTGTGTGTTCTTGGGCAATCTCGCGTCTTAGTTTTTCCTATCTCCCAGGGACACTGCAACAGTAAATGCAATCGTAAGTGCAAACCGGGCGCCGTTATCATCATCATTATGGGGGCGCAGGTAATTGTGCCTAGTGCAGCTCAGGATCCCCGGGGACTTGCCTTCCAGGATAGACACACATGTCGGAAACACAGACAGATGGCAGAAATTGAAACAGACACAGACACTTATGCGGGTGTATATATCACGTATCAAGTGACACGAAGCTGTTGTCTGTTTGAAAACACAGGGCTGTTTCCAGTGCGGCGCCCATGCCCTTGGCACACCACTGCCTTGAAATGAAGAGGAGGGAATAATAAGGACGGTAAGTGCCATCCCGGCACTGGGTGCTCTGTGTGCAGTGTCACGGGCTCCTCACAGCACCCTGCAGAGCTGACGCGATTTCCTTCTTCTTTATTTATTTATTTATTTATTTATTTATTTATTTATTTATTTATTTGCAGAAAGGAAACCAAAAGTGTGGGAGAATTGAGACTTGAACCCAGGTGTGTTGGACTCCAAAGCAGAACTCCTGTCCACTCCCACCAGCTTCCCCCCTAATCTCAGGTAGTAACCTTAGTGGTCATCCAGGTCAACCCCCTAGAGCTGTCAGTGACAGTCCCAGCTGGTGTCTCCGGTGATGGGCAGCTCACTGTCTCCTGCAGCAGCACAGATCATGCTGGACACCTGGACACCTGAGACCATTGGAAAGGTGGCTGTCCACTCGTACTGAGGAGGGACCGCATGTGATGCTTCTGTCACCCCCCTGGTGTAATACAAAGGGCCACACCCAGCAGTGCCTAGAGAAATCTTAGTGACTCATTCCATTTCACAATTGTCTTTCAAACACCAAGCAGCTGGTTCTGTTTTGTGAATGTCCCTGCAATGTAAAGAACAAGAACACCGGTATTTAAATGCTTAAATGACAAGTACATGGGAGAGGTGGCCCCGTGCTGGGGGACCTAAGAGTCCTACTAACAGCCAAAGGGAAGCTGGGGACTTGGGAATCAGTTTCCATCTCAGAGCTTCAACCTGATGATGTCACCACATTTACAAACTTGCTTTCTGGGTCTTTTCAAAAGATCCTAGAGCCAAAGCCCCTATTCTTCTCTCTACTGGAGGCAGGTGTCCTGGGGCTAGAATGTGAGCTAGTGTGGGGGAAGGTGCGGTGAGCGCCCAAGAGGCTATTGGGAAAGCCAGAGAAGGGACGTCTACAGGGCAGCAAAGGGGTGGCTGCTGGCACCTCATGTCAGGGCCAAGCGACTCTCAATCCAGACCCGACCAGGAACATGAGTTGTATGTTCCTGCTGTTTATAATCAGCAAATCCATTTTTGTGGAGTGGTTTGTTTTGCCCAGTGAACCAGCATCTAATCCTCTTCAAATATGTGGAAAATAATGAAAATGGCTTTAACAACAGGGATGACTTTCTCACCATGGCGTCCCCTGAAGATCAGATGTCCAGAAGCCACAGAGGACAGTAAGAGAGGACATGAGGGGGGCTCCCTCAGGACGAAGCTGCAGGACAGCCTACCCTCTCTGAGAATCCAACAGGCCCACTCAGGCCCTCAGCCCGCTCCCCTCCCTCGAGTGACCCAGGCAGAGGAAATTTCCATCAAGACGGGGCCTGACTCAACCTCTCCCAAGCAAACCAGACACCAGCCACCAAACTGCCAGCACAAGAGTTTCCATAATGAGAAGCTTCCAGGAAAGCCCATAAAACCTTTACTGTAAATTCAATAAAGGGCATTTCAAACATGGTGGCTGGGCTGGGAGCGCCCGGAGCCACACCATCACCACCACACGACGCCATCTCTGACACACAGAAGAGGCCATTCCAGCCCAGGCAGAGATGCAGCCCCACCCTCATCCCTGAGCCAGGTCCTCCGTGTTCCCTAAGTTGGCTTCCACACGCTCTCCCCACATCACCAGCATCAACAGACCAACTCCAACAGTTGGTGCGGAGAGGCATGTGGACAGAACCACCAGCCACACACGGGGCAAAACCAAGTCCTTGAGCCCCTGCAACCCTATTTGGGTGCTTAGCAACCCAGCTCCCTGACTCTTATAAGAGCCCCTCACCTGCCTTTTCTATGCCCCAAACCATTAATCCAACCAAGGAATACCCAGCCATTTAAAGCCAGAAAATGGAAATGTACCTCTACCCATTTGGCCTAGGGTGACAGAGTTGCTGCATTTTCCCTCACCCTGGTTAAAAACCTCCCACACCACCCACATTCCTCAGCCTCTCATCATGACTGCATCCTGAATGCACTCCTCACCCCAACAGTAACACCCCAATTTTCCTATATACATGACTTTCATCCATACATTTTAGTTTAGTCCCCGAATCCCAGCCTCATTCTATCCTCCCAGGGCTGGGCCACGCTGGAAATCAAAGCCCCAGGAAAGCGTTTGGTGTGGGTGACCGAGCGGGGTGCTGCGTGGAGATGCAGAACAGAGCAGGCCTGGGGCATCCAGCCCTTGCGCTCAGTCCTCTCCACCAGGGAAGGTCACAGCAGAGAGTATATGTCAGGAGACAGGCTGAATGGAGTGGGGAGAGGAGGCCTTCACGGGCAGGGGCTAGGAAGATTGGATTTGATCAGAAAGTATAGACCCTCAAATCTTTGGAATGAGCAGAGGCTTAGATGACCCAGGATGTCTGACTCAACAATTACAATGTGCAGATGAGGAAATTAAGGCACGGAGAGATGATGACTTGCCCAGGGTCACTCGTTCTCTCTTTCAGGTGATCAATGAGACAGGCACATTGCCTCATAATGGCGGGCTCCTGGCTGCAGACCAGGGCTCACACCCCAGCACTTCCGGCTTCTGAGGGACAGCAGCAGGGACCCACAGAACATGTAAGGTATAAGGTGTAAGACTTTGGGACTTGCCACGGTCTAGTGGTAAGGCACGAGGATCCTCAGGAGATTGGGTCCATGTGACCCAAGTTAGACAACTTCTCTCCATGAACCTTAGCCTCCCCTTGTGTACGATAGGTCCGGTAACACCCACCTATTACACCTCATTTTCTCATCTGCCGCAGGTGTCAAATGAGATCATAAGTAAAACTGCGAGCCACTACAGAAGGCAGAACAACAGGGAGGGATTATGGAGTGTGGGTTAGAACTGGGAGGCTGGATGACCCACGTGGGCCAGGTCTCCCTGGAGCTCCAAGGATTAAACCAGGTAGCCTGACTTGTTCACCCCCTGATCATGTGAAGCAGCCTCTCAGGAGGCGGCGATTTCCCAGCATGATCTGCAGCCCTGACCCCTTCCCAGAGCAAGCAAAAAGTGAAAGGCACACTGCATGGTTCTCCTCAGTGATAGGGTTTCTCATTCCTTCCTGCCCCTAAGCAAGAGGACCGCGGAATCTTTTCCCGCCCCCACTCTGTGCAGACACTCTGGTTGTGGATATTTTCCACATTTTTTCAAACTGCTTTTTTGGGAAACTATTTTCCTCCAGCCCTGGACCAAGGACAAACCAGTCAGCACTTGCAGTTGGTGAGCCCAGAGGGCAGCAGGCATTTGCCTGAGGCTGGAGGGACACCAGCTGTCTGTACTCTTCCATGAATAGAGGGAGGGGCAGAAGCAGGGGAATGCTGCCTGGTGGCCTCGTAGCTAGGCACTTTCCAAGCCAGCTTTGAGGAAGCCATTCCAGCCTGATCTAGCTGTGCCAGAGACCCTGATAGGCACGTGGGAGGTCAAACTTTCAGCCCTTACCCTAAAGCATGAGGTGGTCCTGCTTCCCCACCCCACCAGCTCCTTTCCTTGATGGATCTACATATTACTTCTTCAGCCTGGATTCCTGGCATTTCTCCCCTCTGAGCAACTGCCCTTTATTCACATGCCTTAAACATCCCAAGCTTTGTAGCTAGTCTACTTCACTACAATCTGTAGCCATCCCTCAGTCCAGCCCAATCCTATGGTAGACTGACTATACTATAAGGCTATAGTAACCAAAACAGCATGGTATTAGTACAAAAATAGAGGTACAGGCCAATGGAACAAAATAGAGAACCCAGATATAAAACTACTTACCTACAGCTAACTAATCTTTGACAAAGCAGACAACAATGATACCCTGGGGAAAATAAGCCTTATTCAATAAATGATGCTAGGAAAATTATACAGCCACATTCAGAAGAGTGAAAGGGGCAGGACCCCTATCTCTCACCACTTACAAAAATTAATTAAAGGTGGATAATAGGCTTAAGTGGAGGGCATGAAACCATAGAAATTTCAGAGAAAAATGTAGGGAAAACTACTCTAAGAAATCAACCTAGGCAAAGAATATATGAATAAGACACCAAAGGCATCACAGCAATAACAAAACTAAATAAATGGAATTGTATTAAAAACTTCTACACATCTACAGAAACAATCAACAAAACAAGTAGACAACCTACAGAATGGGAGAAAATATTCACAGGCTATACATCCAACAAAGGTCTAATAACCAGAATCTACAAAGAACTCAAACAAATCAACAAGAAAAAACAAACCACCCTATCAAAAAGTGGACAAAAGCAATGAACAGAAGCTTTTCAAAAAAAGATAGACCAAGAGATGATAAATATATGGGAAAAAATGCCAAATCACCACTAATCATCCGGGAAATACAAATTAAAACCACAATGAGCTATCACCTTACCCATGTTATGAATGGTTTTTTATTAAAAAGTCCAAAAACAACAGATGCTGGCATGGATGCAGAGAGAATGGAATGCTTGTACACTGTGGGTGGGACTGCAAATTAGTACAAAATCTGTGGAATGTAGTATGAAGATTCCTCAAAAAACTAAAAGTAGACCTACCATTTTCATCCAGCAAAACCACTGGATTGGGTGGAACCGGAAACTGTTATCCTAAGTGAAATATCTCAAGAATGGAAAAAGAAACATCACCTGTACTCATCATTAAGTTAGAACTAAGTGATAAGCACACATGTACACAGAAGGGAGTAAAACTCAGTGGAAATCAAGCAAGGGAGAGGAGGTTGGAGGAAAGGGGCCAAAACCTACTTGATGGGTAGCAGCGAACATTACGTGGGTGATGGGCGCACCTGTGTCAGTGACTCAAGCATTACAAAAGCATCCATTTAACCAAAAACATTTGTACCCCCTTAATGTGTTAAAATGTAAAAAGAAGAGAGTAGGTGTAGGTGAATATCTGTCTTGAACAAAACAGAAGTATGTAAAAGGGTTTTGTGGGGACATATTCCCTATGAAGAAGAGATTAAACACTTGGGATTTGGGTCTGAGACACTCAAGTTCAGCTGTCTCTGCTACTTCTCAGCCATTGTTACTTCTCTGAGCTTCAGTTTCCTCCCCAATAAAGGGGCTGAATACTACTTACCTCAGAGGTTGTAGATGGGATTCATGAAAATGATGCCCGTGAAAAACACTTTTCACTTTACTTGTCTGATATGAGACCTAGGTGGAGTAGGCTAACCTATCCATCCCCTCATCCCAGATTTCTGACCTGGCGAAGACAGAGAGCCCATAGAGCAGCCTAACAGGACGGTCTCTCCACACTGAGAGTTACATGGGATCGCTGCCTTTTTGGTTAAGACCAATACGGGAAGGGGAGGTGTTGGCACTAATCTGCTCCTAGGAGGACTCTGAGAAAATGGATTCTGCAGAGAGTTCACATGGGGCTCAAAAGCAGCCGTCCAAAGTGACAGCCTAAACCTATGCCCCAGACGTGACCCATCTTCCTGCCACACTCATCTTCTGGAACACGAGCTTTCCATTCCCCACCCTTCAACCCACCATTGTCCATTTCTTCCTGAAAAATCTTAGCACAAAACTATACCATGTGATGTCGTATCTGTCCTAGGTAGTGTTTGACAAAACAATGTATACTGTATAATTCCAGTCATGCTATAATACAAATACAAATATTTATTAATGATTAGAAGACCATTCCATGGTTTACAGTAATTATCTGTTATCTGTGAGATATGGAATTAGAGGTGATTCTTATTTTCTACTCAGCAATTTTCTGTATTTCTCGAATGAGCATATGTAAATTTTATAATCATACAATATAATTTTTATGAAAAAATAGGCTCATCACTGGTTTTTTAACAGTAAGTCATACACTCTCCCGATTAGGTCTTTTTGATTATTTCTCATGATACGTGGAATGAAATTCAAATATTTTTCCAGGCCTATGATGCTGGATGTGATACAGGTCCTTCATGCAGCTCCAACCTGTTTCCTGGCATTCTTGCCCTTACCCACCACCTCCAGCCTCAATGGCCTCATCCTAGGAGTGAGTCACAGCTCCCCCGCTTATTTGCTGTGTGACCTTGGGCAGATTACTTAACCTCTCTGTGCCTTGTTTTCCAATTCCTAAAGAAAAGAAGACTCAACAGTATAACAGTAAATATAAAAGCATCTACTTCATAAAATTATTGTGAAGATTAATATGAGTACCTGGTTTATCGTAAAAACTACATGCTTCATTGTGATCATTTGCTCCATCACAGCTTTCTACATATAGTTCCCTTCCTTCCATTCTTCACCTAGCTAACTTCATTCCTGTCTTGATTTTGGTTTAAGTGTCCCTTCCTCAGAGAAGCCTTTTTGGTCACTTGCTCTTAACTCTACCTATCTCGTTATTCTGTCCTGGCATCTTATCCTTTTCCTTCAGGGCACTTACTAGAATTTATAATTACATATTCATATGTTGGCTACTTGTTTTTTGTTTGTTTGTTTGTTTGTTTCAGAGATAGAGTCTCTATTGCCCTCAGTAGAGTGCCGTGGCGTCACACAGCTCACAGCAACCTCCAGTTCTTGGGCTTAGGCGATTCTCTTGCCTCAGCCTCCTGAGTAGCTGGGACTACAGGTGCCCACCACAACACCCGGCTATTTTTGTTGTTGTTGCAGTTTGGATGGGTCCGGGTTCCAACCTGCCACCCTCAGTATATGGGACCAGCGCCCTACTCACTGAGCCACAGGCACTGCCCAGCTAATTGTTTTAATGTTTGCCTCTCCACTAGACTACAAGCATCATCAGAGTTGGCATCATGACAGGTGTGCCCACCTAGTAATAAACTGGGCTTAGGAGAGCCTAGCACATAGGTAGCTGGTAGATGTTGGTTGAAAGAAAGTACAAAGTGAATAAATGAATGAGTGATCCAGGCTTCTCAGATGGATCACAGATATTTACTTTTCTTTTTAGAAACTTACCAGCACTTAGACATTCACTTTAAAAATCTGCAAGTTGGCTCGGCGCCTGTGGCTCACCAGGCTAAGGCGCCAGCCACATATACCTAAGCTGGCGGGTTCGAATCCAGCCCCCAGGCCCACCAAACAACAATGACGGCTGCAACCAAAAAATGGCCGGGCATTGTGGCTGGCGCCTGCAGTCCCAGCTTCTTGGGAAGCAGAGGCAAGAGACTAGCTTGAGCCCAGGAATTGGAGGTTGCTGTGAGCTGTGATGACACAGCACTCTATCTAGGGTGACAGCTTGAGGCTCTGTCTCAAAAAAATAAAAATAAAATAAAAATAAAAATAAAAATCTGCAAGTTGAAACACCGCTGTGTGGAGCAATTCTTCAGAAAGGGTATGTGTGTGTTCTCCCTAACCTCTTGATGGCAAGCAACAGAAACCCAGCTGAAGTTAGGTGGGCCAAAAGAGAATGTTTGGAAAGACACTGGGATCTGTAACCAGAGGAATGGCAAGAATATAGCTGGAATATAGAATAAGTATTGCTGCCAGCTCTCCTTCTGTTTCCCACCCCTGCTTTTCTTAGCCTGCTGCTTCATTCTCTTCAACTGACTGACTATCTGCCTCCCTGGTAGCCAGGGGTTTCAGAGCCTCACAACTTTTGGCTTCCACTGCCAGAGAGAGGCTGAACTCTTTTCTCAGTTCTAACTTGGAAAATTTTGAGAAATAACTAATAAGCCTGACTTGGTCAGATGACCGTCCTTGTCGTATCCTCCAATAAGCACAGACACGGCCACCTAGAACCCACCTCTGCAAGTCCCAGAGGAGTAAGAATGATTATGAGCCAAGCCACACTCCAGTGCAATCTCCTGAGGCATTTCTGTCTAAAGAGAGCTCTTGTATTTCAAGATCTCAGGAACACTCCCAGGTAGTGGTTCTTGGGTGCCCCCAAAATGCAGTTGACTATATTCTCCACTATTCTTTCTCCTCTCTTTTATTTTGTGTTCATTTCTCTCTTTTCTGTATTTATTTTTATTATTCATTATTTTTAAGATAATATATTCAATTATAACAAACATCTGTGAACCACTCCCCCCAGGGCAGCCACATTGTGCAGTTCTGGGAGTACCACTCACACATGATTTATAAGGGCTCCTGGGGTTGCTCTAAGCCTGTTCTGTGTAGCAATACTATATGACCCTGCTCACCACCCAGCCCAAAACTAGACCACTAACCAAAACACACATGTGATCCTTCCCATCCCATCCTCTCCCCCTTCTCTCCTAAAGAGCTAACTATAGCCTCCTTTTAAAATACAGTTTACATATATATGTATGTTGGCTGTGGAAGATTGTTTTTTCTGAAGATGGCCTCAACGGTATTTCCCACTCATAAGCTCATCTTACCAAATGACCATGATACTTTTCCCATCAAAGTGGGCATCTGTGATCTCTACTTGAACCTGCAAAGGCTTTTGTAACTCCCTTAGTCAATAGAGTAGGGTGGAGTTTATGTTGTGTGACTTCCAAGCCTAGGTTAGAAAATGCTATGCACTTTCAACTTGCCCTCCTGGGGTGCCCTTCTCAGGGAGAAAGGCAGCCATATATGCAGTCTATCTGCTAAATCTGTCTCTTTATTACTGGTCTTAATCAGTATGGGCTCTGTAGTATAACAAAAATACTATAGAGTAGGTAGCTTAAATAACAGAAATTTATTTCTCATACTTCAGGAGGCAAGGAAGTCTAAGATCAAAGCATTAGCTGTTTTCATCCCTATTGAAGGCTCTTGTCTCATTTTGCAGACAGATACCTTCCTGCTGTGTCTTCACATGTGAGAGAGACAGTGCTGGTCACTGCATCTCCTTATAACAGTACTAATCTCATAATAAGGTCTCTACCCTCATTACCTCATCCAAAACTAATTAACTTTTTTTATCTTTGAGTTGTTAACTTTCTCCATTTTTGAAAAATAGCTTTGTTCAATATAAAATGATTAGTTGACAATCGTATTCTTCCATCACTTTGAATATGCCATCTCTTTGCCTTCTAACTTCCATGGCTTCCGATGTGAAGTCATTTGTTAATCTTATTAAGGAATGATTGTATACAGTGAGTTGTGTTCCTGTTGTTACTTTTAATATCTGCTCTTTTTCTTTAAATTTCAGCCTTTGATTATGATGTGTGTAGAATCAGAAGTCAAAGACCAAAAATAATATTCTGAAACATGAATGAAAGGAAACAGAGTCCAGGTTCTGTGTGAGCAACATCGGCCTTTATTTCCCTCAGGTGCAGGTAAGCTGAGTTTGAGAAGGAAATCAGCACATGGATTAAGGTGGATGGGAATTGAAGGGGTCAGAGGGCTAGGGATTGGCACATTCACTCTTGTCTGGGTGGAACATCCATGCACCAATTTCTTCTTGGGTGGGTCAGATCTATTTGGGTAGGTCCCCACATTGACTCTATCATAGATCTCTTTGAGTTTACCCTATTTGGAGTTTGCTGAACTTAATGGATTGGCAGATTAATGTTATTCCTCCACTTTTGAAAGCTTTTATCCACTATATCTTCAAATATTCTTTCTGCTCCTTTCTCTCTCTTCTTTTCTTCTGTGAATCACAGTGTGGTATGCTTGATGGAGAGTAGTCACTTTGTTGGTATGCTTCATGGAGCTCAACACTTTTCTGAGGTTCTGTTTATTTTTCTTTATTCTTTTTTTCTTTCTATTACTCAGAAAGAATAATGTCAATTAACCTATCTTTGAGTTTGCTGATTGTTTCTTCTGCATCTCAAATATGCTGTTGAGCCTCTCTAGTGACTTTTTCATTTCAGTTATTGCATTTTTCAACTCCAGAATTTTATTTTGTTTATTTTTATCATCTTTCCATTCTTGATATTCTCTATTTGGTGAGACATTACTCAGATATTTTCCCATAATCCTTTAGACATAGTTTCCTTTAGTTCTTTGAATATATTTGTAACATCAGATCTTAAGTCTTTTTCTAATAAGTCCAACATGTGCTCTTCCTCTAGGACAGTTTCTATTAACTACTTTCTACTGGGGGTGGCATACTGTCATGTTTCTTTGTACATCTTCTAATTTATTGTTGAAAATTGTATATTTTAAGTAATAAAATATAGTAACTCTGAAAATCAAGTCCTCTCTTCCACCCACCCTGCTTAGGTTTGTTATTGTGCTATTATCTGCTTAGTAGAATAAGCTGCTGCTATTTTTTTTCTGGAATAATTCTGTAAAGCCTATAATCTTTGACATGTGCAGCAACCAAAGACTTTACTCAGCTAGCTTAATGATTAGCTGACAATTGTGGAGAGATTTCATTAAATGCCTTAAAGCAATTAATTGTTTATCTTTTGCCATGGGTTCTGTGTGTGTTGAGACACATCTTCAATTTTCATCAGCTGTTTACAACTCTGCCTTCATTTCACCTCTGCCACACCCCAGTGACAACCAGAAGTGAGAGACTGAGACTTCCTGAAGTCTTTCCTGGTTACATGCATATCTGCACACAGAAGTTAAAGTTTTACAAAATCCATTGTGGACATCTTATTCTTCAATTTGTTAAAGTATTTTGGCCATTTCCTTGCCCCAAGTGGTATTACTGTCTCAAGCAGCTTATTGTTAATCAGTTGTAGCTGATTGTTATTGAAAAACTCCTCTAAGAATAGGATTTTTCTAATTGAATGAACTATGAGTCAGGCAAATAAAGATAAGTCCTCTTAATAAGGCTTTTCTAGGTGGAAAAGAGAGTGACAATTTTCTAAGGATAGGCTTTGGGGTTACTCCAAGTCCATTCTGCCCCCTGCAGTGGTTGCTAGACTGCTGGTTTGGGTGGGTACTCTGAGTCTAAGGCTTTCAAGGCTTTCAAGGTTTTCAAGGCTACCCCAGAGCTAAGGGAAGTGGAAATTGAGCAAATGAAAACATCACAAAGCTTACTTTTCTTGCCAAATTTAGCCATTTTTTAAAATAAACATTCCCTGAATTGTTATAACCCTTTGGTTAATTTACAAAGTTCTGAAAAAATTAAGTATGATAATTTTTGCCAGTGTTCCAGTTGCCTTCATAAAGGAATGGATATTTAGAGGTCCTTACTCCACTATTCTGAAGTGTCACCTCTCTCGCAAGGATGTGAAGGACTTGTCATGCAGATCCCTTTTATTAAAAAATAGAAACTTTAAAATCTTAAGAGTGTTGTCCCACAGAGGCCTCATTGCAAGCCCAAGGTAGGAAAGGGCCTTAATTATCATGAATGTGACTTTTGATTAATGGGATGAATTATAAATTGATACATACATACAAAGCTCACAAAGTTTTTAAACAATTATGTCAGTTTATATTGAAAAGGACAAATAGTACAAAATGGAGCCATTTTATATGTAAAAAGAAGAGTGACTCAAAAGTAAAATCCAAGCCCCCAAGAGCTCAGAGGGGAAAGTCAAGAGACACATAGAACAATTTCAAGAGAATAGAATTGAGCTTAATCATAACTGGAAATATAAGTCCATACAGATTTCAGAATTGCTATGGACCAGTGACTAATGTATGCCTCCATTCTTTATGAGCTGAAGGGTCTATAGCTTATGCCTAACCCATCATTGTATGTTAGCTGTAGGTGGGTGATGCAGACAAATTTATCTCTTTAGTTCATAGTTCTTCAGATCAAGAGAAATACGTTCAAGTTGGTCCTTGAGGACCAAAGCTGAGTAGCCTCATTTATACCTGTAACTGATTAAAATTCTGAGATCTAGACTTCAAGTTGACACCATTATGAGATAAGCCTGTGGAATTCTGTGAGGAAAACAAGTGTATTTTGCAAATGGAAGGGATATAAATTGTTGAGACAGGTTGTATTTTCAAACATAATCACACCAAAATCACACATCCCACATTCCTTTCTTACAAAATTACCTTGATATTCTTGAGTGCTAGTGTCTATATCCTTTCCCTTTGAATCTAGGGAGTTTGTGTCTGTATCTACCAATAGAGTAAGACAAAAATGACACTGTAATTTCCAAAGTTAAATTATAAAAATTTCAGGTACTTCTGCCTTGATCTTCAGGAGCACATGCTCTTAAAGCCCAGCCACCATGCTATGAAATAGTCCAAATTATCCCTTATGGAGAGACTAAATGGAGAGGCCACATGGAGGTTTTCTGGTCAACAGCCCTGTTGAGGTCTTAGCCGCAAAACATGTGACTCCTGACATCCCCAGATAATTCTAGACCCCAGATGTTGCGTCTCTCCCAATTTTCAAATATTTCTAGCTGAATCCCTAGACATTGTGGAGCAGAAATAAACCATCCCTTCTATTCTGGATCCAAATTTCTGACCCACAGAGACCATGAAAGATATTAAGTGATTGCTATTATTTTAAGCCACTAAATTTTGTAATTATCTGTCATGCAGCAAAAAATAAATGGAACACATAGATAAAAAATATGGTTTAAAACTCTGAATGCCTGAACTTTTGAGGGTGTTTTTGTTTGTTTTTTTCTCCTATTTTGAACATTGTTATTGTGAACAACCTCATACATATAAGAGTGCCTTTTGGTTATGTACCAATTGCTAATCAATTTTATAAGATAATGCCAAATAGGTTTTCAAAGGGATTGTGCTAGGTTACATTCCCATCAACAAGGTGTAAGAAATCCCCTGTTGATCTCTCATCTCAGGGCACTCATAATTGGCTGTATCCTCAGCCTAGAATGTTCTTCTCCCAGGCATTTACACAATTCACTCCCTCATGACCTTCAAGTCTTTCTCAAATCTCACCTTCTCAATGAGGTACACTCTGACTCCATTTAAATTAAAAATGATCCCACATCACTCTCAAATGTCCTTATCCTCTGATATATCTCCCTTTCTAGCATATTATCAATTATTTAATTATAACATGTATTGCCTATTGTCTTCCTCCTTCCAGAAGAATGTAAGTCACCACAAGAAGTGGCATTTCTGTCTTCTTTGTTCACCTAAAAGAGTATCCAGTACAAATTTGGACTCAATAAATGTTTATTGAATACATGAATGAATATCCACCTCTTTTATGTTGACAGACTGTAATTTTGCCAATTGAACACATACATGTTAATTAATTGTGGTCTTACTTTATCTTTCCTTCATAGCTAATGAGGTTGAATGCCTCTTCATGTATTTATTTGCCATATCTATTTCCCTTTCTATGAAACCCCTATTCATGTCATTTACTCATTTTCCTATTGAGTTGTCTGATCTCTTTTTATTAAACTACAGGATTTCTGTATGTATAATATCAGCTGATCCTTTGCAACTTACATGCATCCCAAAAGTTTCTCCCAATATGCAACTTGTTTTTAAGATGTCTAATAGAAATTCTTTATTTTAATGTTTATGGTAAATTATTTGTGTGTCTTTCTTTAAGAATAAACAATTCTTCTCATGCCAGAGAGAAGAATGCTCAGTGTGGGAGGCAGTCCTTTCTTAAACTTTATTTTTCATTAAAACCTTTTAAAACTTACTTTATTGACCACAGAGGGGTCTGTGCATGAAATTCAAGGTATTACAAAGAACGCCAGGCCCCTCCAGAGAGACAAGCCCACCCACCCCTAGACCAGGCCTCTCTCACATTCTGCCTTTTCACCTTCTCCCCTCCAGCAATGTCATGAGATACTATGCCATTAATCATGCCTAAGAGCTGCCAGGTGGGAAAGAGGTGGGGGGAAAAGGAAAGAGCCCAAGGGAAGGGGCTGCAACTTAAAAACACCAACTAGCAGAGGTCCCCTCCTCCTGTCAGAAGACCATGGGCAAGTTCCAACAGAGAGGCAGTCAGGGATTTGATATGTAGCAAAAAAATAATAATGGGGGTATTGCAAGGATAATGTAAAAGGAGAGTTCAGGCTAAGGCAGAAAAGACTCCATCTTTGAAGACACTCTTGAGGTGGGCCCTTTCAAGGCAGGCAATGGTTGGGGTAACCTGCATGCCTCTCAGACAGCAGCATCTGCTGTGATTTACACACTGGTACAGGCTCCTGGAAATGAGTGGAGAACCAAGAGGAGGGAAGGCTATACGGATTATTTGAGCACAAGGGCCATCAACGGCATGCGTACCTTGGTGCTAGTACTCACTGATCATGGCTTCTAGCAGCCTCCTCGGCTTCACAATCCAAACACAAAATGTTTTCTTTATGAAGGGAAATTAGGGAAACTTTAAAACACAAACACCAGAAAGCACCCTGTCCACCTTCCTAAGATTAGTGAGGCTGTCAGTATATACCTGCAGGGATTTCTCAGGGCTCTGAGTTCCCCTCAACCAGATAATTCACTAAATCCTATGAAATCTGAAGTGCTCAGATTTTGCCTACAGTGAATATTTGGCTTTGACACTTTCTGTCATCTTGCTAAGAGCAGAAGCAATATCCAGTCACTGTTGACAGAGCTGGCCAGGGGCTTAAAGTAAACCTCCCACCCCAGGTCATCCAACCTCTACCCCTAGAAAGACACCTGTCCTAAGAAAGACTGAGGACTAAAATAGCTTCTCCTGGTCCCAGTCCTTACCTTAATTAGCCAGATGACCCTGGTCAAATCCTTATCTACCCAACAAAGGAGTTGGCCCTTTCTGCTGGGACAAAGCACAAGCTATGAAATTCAAAGGCCATCAGGCAGACAGAACAGGAGCCAGGCCCCTTCATCCTACCCCACAGGCTGCAGAAAGGATAAAATATTTGGCAAAAATAACACGAGGCATGCAGAGGAAGCCCACTTTGCTCGGGGAATCCTCCCAGCCTTTGGCCGTCATCCAATTGTGATCAGAAGGAGTTTCCTCTCATGGTCCCTTGAGCAGGCAGACAACAGCAAGGTTAGCTCTGATGGGACCCACATTCTTCACGAGGTGCTGAGCCCTCAGGCCCTAGCTCAAGAGCCTGCACGCACAGCAGCCTACCACAGCATCTGAGGTTTGACAGCAGGAGGGAGACACAAATCCTTCCCTCAAGAAGCCCCCCATTCTGGCTCGGCGCCTGTGGCTCAATAGGTTAAGGCGCCAGCCATGTACACCTAAGCTGGCGGGTTCGAATCCAGCCCTGGCCCGCCAAACAACAATGATGGCTACAACCAAAAAATGGCCGGGTGCTGTGGCGGGCACCTGTAGTCCCAGCAACTTGGGAGGCAGAGGCAGGAGAATCGCTTGAGCCCAGGAGTTAGAGGT
>CAUYON010170713.1:0-31029 GCA_963573935.1 Arctocebus calabarensis
GGTGAGTGGGTAGGTGGATGGATGGTTGGGTGGGTGAGTGGGTAGATGGATGGATGGTTGGGTGGGTGGGTAGATGGATGGGTGGGTGGATGGATGGATGGATGGATGGATGGATGGATGGATGGATGGATGGATGGATGAGTGGGTAGGTGGATGGATGGTTGGGTGGGTGAGTGGGTAGATGGATGGATAGTTGGGTGGGTGGGTGGGTGGGTGGGAGGGTGGGTGGATGGATGGGTGGATAGACAGAGACAGGAATATGTCAATGAACACAAACTGCCAAAGGACCAGCTGAACTAACAAGTGGACAACTTGTTGAGAGAGTTAAATACAGAAGGGCTCAAGAACACAAGAGGAAGAGCTGAGAGTTACGCAAATGAGCTCTATGTGGCAAATCAGAAGTTGACTGATGGCAAAGGCATCACAACAAGACTGGCATTTCCTGGATCTTACCAGTTGGTAAATCACCTCCATAGGCACCAAGTTATTTAACTCCTCACAAGGACCAGTGAGGGAAGGAGTTAACTGTTCACGAAGAAAGAAGTTGAGGCTCACAGAGCTCGTGGGCATTAGCTGAGGTCCCATAGCTGGGGAGTGGCAGGCCAGGGCCCCAGGGCCCACGTCTGCCTGCCCCTCCTCCACGTTCCGTCTGTCCATCAGAGGCCTCATGCTCTCCAACCCCCCAGATCTGCCTTGTGGGACCCAGCTGGGCTGGTGCTCTAAGCTGCAGAGGACCCCTCAAGCACTTACAGAGAAATACGAGGTGTCGTGAACATTCAGCTGTGTCCATGTGGAACCCGGGGACACATGCTGTTTGCCTGAAAATGACTGATAGGATGTAAACTGACAAGTCATCATATGCTTCTGGCACCAGCAATGACTGGTTAACATGAACATTGTGTTGATTCTCGCTAGATGGAAGAAGATGTCACTTATCGTTAATGGGGTGTCACACGTGTGCTCGCCTAAAGGAAAATGCTCTTTTGGTGGTTGTTGTTCTTCTCAATTCTCTCCTCATTTTACAGCCATTAAAAAAAGAAAGGATTCAGCAGAAAAGATGACTCTACCTCCGGGGGGATGAGAAGGCATCCTTTTGATTTATTTCCTTCTATCTTTACCAAAACAACCAAAGCCAGTTAGAACACTGATGTAACTCAGAAGATGGGGACCTGGGTTCGGAGGGCAGCCAGGTACTCTGGGCTGTACATTAGAGTTTCAGAATCCAGCAGTTAACGGCTACAAGGTATTTGGAGTTGAGCCAGGACCACCAGTCTGCCAGCTGCACTCACCACTGCTCAACAGTGATGATTTGAAAATACATGTCCAAATAATAACAGTGACAATATTGACTGCTTCATGGTCAATCTGACCACACTACAGAGCGTGCTACCTCCTCGTAAGCCCTAAAAGCATTGGTGTGGCAGCTGCAGGTTCACAAACTCTAACTCTGAGTCCTCAACAGCTTGGAAAACCAAAAGATTTGCTCAAGTTTGATGCCTCGGACTTATTCAATGCTAAGATTTGAGTTAAACTGATGTATATTTCTTTATATTGTTATATGTCTTTCTTTGGGTTAATATTCATACTTTTGCTACAAAAATACCAACATGCTTGATTTGGAGATGCCACACTAGCCCCTGCTGGGGAGGAGGGAAGGTGCTATTAATAAACAGCAAAAATAACAGTAATAATACTATTTTGCCTTCCTGCAACAAGTTAGTGAAATTCAGAAACAACGTTTGGCTGCAGATGAGAGGTTGTGAACTTGGTAAACTCATTTTAAGGATGAGGAAGGAGGCCCAGAAAAATTAAGGAACATGCCTGAGTTGATACAGCTCAAAAAAGCAGATGCGAGGAGGCCTTGTTCCCAAGATGATCTGGCCAATGCCGGGGCTTTGCTACCTTCCAAAAATGCCCCTTCCCTCCCAGCCCAGCAGTTCAGTTTCCTTGTTCTTGAGCAGGCAAGTCAGGATGTGCCTTCATAGCCAGTCCTGGGGCAAGGCAACCCGCAGGCCATCAGGACCACAATGACAATGCTTTATTAAAACACACCTTCAGAGACAGACCATGTTTCAAGTCTGCAAACGCAACAATACCATCAGTCACAGCTAGATAGCTACCTATCAAGGATTCCAATCCAGACTTCAGCTTTTAGGCGGAGAAGCAAAAAAAGACATCTGTTAACTTGCTGATGGTCAGTCAGCACCAAATTATCACATTTTCTCATACTACGGGCTTACGTCAGACCCTGGAGCCACATGTCTTTTGTGAAAATCCTGCATCAGCCACTTAATAGCTGTGTGACCTTCAACAAGTCAGATAACCTCTCTGTGGCTCACTGTCCCTCTCTGCAACATGGGGGTAATAGTAGCCACCTCAAGAGCTGTCATGAGGATTAAATGAGTCAGTATTTAAAGCATTTAGAATACAGCAAGTCTTGTATTGGGCTTTGCTTCATATATAGATGACAGATGATATAAGGGGGGGGATATTTTGCTTCACATTTTAACTTCACTGAATTGGGGCCCTTCTTGAAATTGATGTGTGCTTTTAACGCAATGTTTATGTTGTTGTACCCAGAAAGCCATCGGTGCCTTGTTTGTCTTTACAACATCTTAGAATTGAGGGATTATGGTAAACACTTTTGGAAGAAATGAATGCATTTTTCCTTTGGTTTCAAGCTGTGTTCACAAAGTATCTCTGTGTGAAGGTCACACTTTCCTGTTCTCAGGCAGGTGAATTCTAAGACCAAACACCAGGCGGGAATAGATATTCCCATTCCAAAGGAAGTGCTTCCCACAGTTTGTAGCTGCATTTCAAAAGCCTAACAAATGGCCTCATTCCTTGACTTTGGATTTTTCCTAATTAGTTTTAGTCTACTCTGTCCCCTTCAGGAGAAAGTCAAAGATTTTAACCGTCAAAATTAGAAGTAATGCATGTCAGAAGGCATTTCAAAGGAGCCAAAGCGTGTTTGGAACCTAATTGCTGTGTCTGAAAGCGCTGTTGGAGGACTTTTTTTCAGCCTTCAGAGAAGCAAGTCCCCGCCCCTTGGGAAAACTACTCTCAAAGCTCAATCTGTCCCCAAATCATATACTTGGGGAAAATATTAAAACAGATTTACCCAGAATGGCAAAGACACAAAAATGTAAGAATAAATAAAATGTGAATGAGATGTCTCTCCCCTGCTTAACATCCTCCAACATTCCTCCTGTACTTGGGGGAGAATATACAATTTCTTTACCACCTGCTTCTGGGCATCATGCATTCTGTCCTCTCCCACCTCCCCTGGTTTTCTTTTCGTCCTGGGCTCCTCCCCCCGCCCCACAAACCGTGCAACAAACATTCCAGCCTCTATTTGCTCACGTGCATCAAATATATTCCTGCCTCAGGTACTTTGTGCTTCCTACTGCCCCTTCCTAGAAAGATCATCACCTCACCCACCCTGCCCCCAGCGCCACCAGGCTCACTTCAGTAGCTGGTCACTACACAAGGACAGTCAGAGCCGAGGGTGCCTTTTTCTAATCCAGACAAAAGAATCCTACGGGCTAGCAGCAGTCCTGCTAACCTAGGATGATACATTCATTCTTAGAACAGACATTCATTGAGTCCCTTTTATGAGGCAGGGATCATTCTGGGCACTGGAATAATAGCCTTGAACCAGACAGACAAGGTCTTCGCTTTTGGGAAACTCACATGCTAATTGGCTAAGACACACCCTGAACCATTTAGCAAGAAGTAAAGCAAGTATAACATCGGACAGTAACCACAGCTCACAAACATATTTAACTTGGTAATGTGATAGATGGAATCATGGACGGTGTCCTGGAGGTGTGGACTATTTAATAATGTTTTGAAGTGCCACCAGCACAAAGAATTTGTAGAATTTGGGGAAGGGAGACAAGATGTTCTGAGCAGAGGAAACCTAAGGCGAGCACTCTTGCAGGGGTCCCAAGGAGGGAGCAATTCTTTGTGTTCTGAAAACCGGAAGTCAGAGTATGGCGGGAAAGTAATGATCAAAGATGAGAAAAGCATGAGATGAGGCTGGACAGGTGGGCAGGGCCAGCTGAGGCGGGACTCTGCAAGTCAGAACAAAGAGTTTGGGCTTTCTTCCAAGTGATTTATGAAAACATTTACTATTTTAAGCAGGGAGGGATGTGATCTGATGTACATGTTAGAAATACCCCTCTGTCTCAGTGTGTCCAGAAGGCCTTCCTGCAATGATGGCACTGTCCTGTATCTACACTGTCAAGTGCCAGGGCCACTGGCCACATGTGGACACCAAGCACCTGAAATGTGGCTGGTGTGACTCAGAAACAGAATATCTAAGTTTATTCTCTTTTGATTAATTTTCATTTCACATGCCCACGTGGGGCTGGTGGTTACAGTACTGACCAGCACACCTTAACTGCTGGGTGAAGAGGGGACCTTACAGGGAAGTGGGGTAGAGGAAGGTGGAAGGCAGGAAGGTTAATGGGAAGACTAGTGCAAGTGGTCCAGGGAGAGACGATGACAGTGTCAAGTAGAGATGGAGAGAAGAATGCCATCAGACTGGGGATATCTTTCAGGGGAGGAGAAAAGAGGATCAGAGAGTAAAAAGGAAACTGAGTAATCAGAGGAAATGCCTATATTTCTAGTTTCACC
Organism: Arctocebus calabarensis; assembly: GCA_963573935.1. Classification (NCBI taxonomy): domain Eukaryota; kingdom Metazoa; phylum Chordata; class Mammalia; order Primates; family Lorisidae; genus Arctocebus; species Arctocebus calabarensis. Next base: position 4,642 of record CAUYON010170713.1, read on the forward strand.
AATCAAATGGATGAATGGAGGTACCATTTTTCTTTTCTTTGCAATTGGCCGGGGCCAGGTTCGAACCCACCACCCTCAGTATATGGGGCCAGCACCCTACCCACTGAGCCACAGGCTCTGCCCGGAGGTACCATTTTGATCTAGGAAAGACAGAAGAAGAGGCACATTTGAAGGAGGAAACAAAAACTTAACAACAAAAAAGCTAGATCCCACCTCTAAGTCTTCATGAGGCAGGTTCACCTTTGACATAGGGGCTTCGCATATGAGCTCAAATGCCACCTCCTCAGAGGGACAGTTCCAGCCTCTGCCCCCCCTTCATCACTCTCTCTCTCATACTGCCCCGCCATTCTCTTCCCAGCACTTACCATCTGCAATTATTTGATTCCTAATTCATTACCTCCCCATTCTGCAAACTGTAAGCTCCCTGGTGCACTAACCTCGCCCTTTGTTACCACGACAGTCCCAACTTACCTGGAATAGTATCCAGTACATAGCAGGTGCTTAAATACATATTGAACTAATTAAACACATAGGGTAAACATCTTCATTTTACTAAACAAAACATTGCTGAAGCTTCGAAGGGTAGGTTTCTGATTTGAATTTCATACAACGCAAAATAGTAGAAAGTAAAGTGAATTCACACACCTGCCCCAGGTATAAATGGATAAACTCCATTTGGAATTATTTACCAATACTCTGTTTATTCAGAAAACTGAGTATAATTTCCAGGCAATGAGCCGCCCCATCTGACAGGTGCAAAAGCAAGGTGCTAATGGGGACAGTGATTCCTAGCACCGTAGTCCCATTCTCTCCAAGAATGCTTGGGGAGAAAGCTGAGGGTGTGTAAAATGCAAGAAGGGTAAATCCTGGGCTGCTGTGGGTACAAGCCCTGGAATGGTATCTGCCCTTCAAGTTGAGAGAGTCACATCACCACTGTCACCTGGTGTGGTGCGATGCAGAGGGGCTTTGCAATTAAGCAGGTATCGATCTAAATTCAGTTGTAAGGTCTTGAGAAATTTGAGTATCTTCCCTGGTCACCACTCCCTCCCCACAGTCCCCTGTCATCCAACATCTCTAGATATTTTCTTACCACCTATGGCCAAGTCATATCAACTCCAAATTTTTGAGCCCCAAAATAACATCTTCACATTCATTCACTTCAGCAAGTCCAACAGCAGTTTCACCCAACTTTGTCACGGTGCCCCACACCCCCCTCTCCTCTCAGACTTAATTATCTCCGTAATTGCACTGCACCCCGGCACACACACACTTGCACAATTCTACACCCACAGACACACGCAGAGCTTCTCTGCAGCCTCCTGTGCTCAGCACTGACTCACAGTCGTGAGAACACATTTCCTTTTCCTCTTCACAGGCTCCTGAAATGAGATCGTCTCTGCTAAAAGCAATCGCTGAGTGCTGGGTGAACAACTCCAGAAAATTAGTACAAGTCCCACAACAGCTAGTAGAGACAGAGAGGAGAAAAATCGGTTCAATTCTGACTGTATTCACTTCACCCACAAAATTGAACACACACTTTTTCCCCCAACTAATCCCAATTCTAAACAAAAATTAAAACAAAAGCTATTCCCAGTACCATCCGATGGCCATTCTCCATTTGTCATCAGCATTCACTTCATGTCAGAAATACACTATTTGTGTTGCTTTTAGAGCATGATTTCTCATCAGCACTACCGCACCGTCTCTATTTGCAATGGAAATTATAGACAACATAACATTTAAAAAAAATAACTAGAATGCATTATAGATTTAACCATGAGTCATTACAGAGATTGAGCAAAGGTATAATTCTGCAGCCCTAAGCCTGATATATAGGCATTCCGAACAAGGAAATAATTTGTGGAATATACGATATAGACACAAAGAACAAGAGACAGAAAAATATCAGATATGAAAAGCAATGCTGTTTTCCACTGGTCTGAAATAAGTGAATGAGTAAGTATCTAATATCCACTGAAGGGAAGCTCATAAAGACATCCACAGCTATTTTTACAAAGCGTTTTAATAATATGAGAAAAGTGCCTTTTTATGGTTAAATAAAAAAGCAAGATTCATGTCAACATATCCAGGATGATTTCAATTATTTGGAAATGTACAGAGGAAATACGCGTGGAAATACATGTATTACCAACGGTTATCTTTGACTAGTCTGGGTGGAAAATGTGTCAGTTCTTGTTTTCTAGTCTTTCTGTATTCCTCTATTTTCTAGACTTTGTGTAGTAGGTGAAAATGTTTTTTTTTTTTATATTTCATTCAGCAATTTTTTACTTTAAAATTTGTCAAAATTTTACAAACTTATTTTTTATATTTTGTGAAAATGTTTTCTGCAAAAGCTTTTACTTTAAACTGACCTTGCGGCATTATTATGATGCTTGAGAAAATGAGACAGAATCACCACCATGCCCACCACCAACCCCTACTTTGGAGGGCTAAGGTTCCAACCAACATTGGGTGAGGAGTGTGGCCACCCGACTATTCCCCAAGGAGCCCAGGGGAATCAAGACAGAGGTTAAGGCATCCAAAACTATCAGCCTAATTCATTGAAAATAAAATAAAATAAGGACTTAAATATGGTCATAAAACACTTGGTCTTATCATATATGTTCTGTTCTCCCCTACACACTAAACTCTTCAAGACACTGTTGTCTCCACTTTCCCCTTCTCTCATCTGAACCACAATGATTGAGAGAACTGTGTCAAATATATGACACTCTTCATAGCTTCATAGCACTCAGAACAAACTTGCTTGCTTGCTTTGCCTCCTGCCAAAGTACCCCCTAACTCCACAGGTTTCATGAATACAAGCAACCAAATTCCCATATCATCCCCTTAAATCCTACTGCACTTAATTTATATATAGTATGTATCCTTTCATTATCTTAGAACACTATTTCTTAACATTACTAAAGATGCTTAAATATTATTGATATATCTTTCCAAACTTTCCTAAGAAAAGGTTATATGAGTTTAACTGTCCATGAACATGGTATATAATAATAATTTAGTTACATCTTTGGCTACCTTAGGAATTACAATTTTAGGAAACTCTGTCAAATCGAGTTAAAGACAGAAGAAATAGAAGAGTCTATATCCCACATTTTGAAGAGGCCATACAAAATATTATCTGAATGTCCTGTTCAAATTTTTAACCATACTAATGTCAAGGTCAGATACCCAGTCTGATTTAGCCCTCTTTTCGGAAAAAAGAACAAGTGGCTGTGACTCAATAATTAGGAAAAACACAAAACAAGCACAAAACCATAGAAAAGAGTTTAAAGACCATCAAGACCCGAGGTTCAAAATCCAAAATACCAGGCAGACCATGTGAAAGAATGAGAAACTGTAATTAACATTTACTTTCCCCTTATGTAGTTCCTCAGCTTTTATGCTTGCTTTACTCCCCCCAAGATCAACTAAATATTACCTATATTTTCTTAAACTTTGTCTTTTTTCATTGTACTATGCTGATTCTTATTTCGTAAGAGTGCAAGTCAAACAATAACTGAAATATCCTTAAGACTTAAAAAAATAAAAGTAAATCTACCCGAGAAAACATATTCACTGGCAAATAAATTATGGATGATCCCAACCTCCCTGTAATCTTAGGAATTACAGTGTGCATAAATACACTTTGAAAAATTCTAAATCCCCTTCTCCCAGGTCTCCAGTCTGAGTCTTGCAACTCCCCAAAAGGAGTATTTTTTTTTTATAATTTTATTGAATCATAATTCTGTACATTGGTGCAATCATAGGGCACGATTCATATACATGTATTAAACTTTAGTACAAAGGTGAATGACTACAGAATCAGGTAGTTTCTGTTCAAAATCTGAAATCACCAGGTATTCCTGGAACATCTCCCCTGGTCCAGGCTCAGATCTCAGCCAAAGGACCCAGAGAATGCCCTGATGTGTGGGAAGGGGTCCTTTGTAGGCATCAAAACTGGGGAGCACAGCAAGCATACCTGGAGGGGCCTTCCTGAGAGGAAGCAATTAAAATTCACATCACAAAAAGAATGAGACTTTTTTTATTCTAAACTGCAAAACGTGGTGTGGTTAATCAGAGCAATTATAAATGGTAACATCATTATTCAAGCTTCTATTTCCAAACGAAGTCATTTAAATGAATACATTTTCTGCCTTGGAGCAATAGCTGCCAGTGAGCCTTTAAAAAGAAAAGAAAGAAGAAAAAGAAAAAGAAATAAAAGGAAAACAGGAGAAGCTGCTGGTACAAAGCCTTGGAGGATAAGGAAGAAAGAACTCAGCACTGGGATTTAGGAGTCTGGAGCCCGAGGTGCAGCTAAAGATACTACCTGGTCTCATTCTGTGACCTTGGGCAAGACCTTGGTTCCCATCTGGGCAGCCAAGAGAATAGATTAACTTGTATGCATGACCCCTTCTGGCTCTGACATTGTGGAGCTAGAATTCTACAGCTTATTTTAAGATCTAGTTTTTCAGTGTGCTGCACCTGCAATTTTATAGGATCCATCGCCGTGTTAAATACATTCTCCTATTCAAGTAAGAAGACAAATTCTTCAGAAACTGCCCAAGCTGCCTCCCAATGCTGACAGACTCGCCTCCCCAAACTGCGACCTGTTTTGTGTGTGATCCTGGAGAAAGGAACATATGAGTGTTGGAATCAGATGGTCCTGGGTTCAAAGTTCAGTTCTGACCAAGACAGCCTTAATATTTCCCTGGGGTTAACTAAACTTTTAGGAAAGTTTCTTCCTGACTATGGGCCCCCACCTCCCTTTTCACAGAGCATCTACTTTTTAAAAACTTGCTATTGTAAATTCTTTCTCTCTCTTTGAAATGTACGTAAAATTTTTCCTGCTTTCTTACTAGTTTTACCTTCTCAAGTTTTAAATTTCTTTTTGAAATGTAAGCATTGAAGGAGATAAGAGTCCCTATCCCCCAGTCTCTGCAGGAAGGTAGGACCCTAATCTCAGTGCACCTTGCTGTTTTGAAACTATAGATAGAGAAGTTAGTTTTTCTTTGGTAAGGTCAATTAACAAACACAAGTGGCCTAATGTCAGCTCTTAAAACCCCTCTGGCCCTTTGATTCAGCACAGGTATATTTGGTCTCTCTCCTCTACTTCAATGGTCTTGAACATCTTTCTTGCCTATTTAAATCTGTCTGATACAATTTTTACTTAGATAGTTCCAATGATACAAATCCACCCCCTTCAGAGTCCCTATCCAAAGAAAGCAAAACAGTGATACAAGTCCTTATTTTAAGGGGTGAATGAGATCTATGAAGGAATAAAACAGCTGTAACCACCTGCACAAGGAGAGAGGTAGATTGTCTGCAATATCTACCTCCCTGTAACCACACCCTTACTTCATTCCTTCCTACCCTGACTGTGGGCTTGGCCATGGGAACTGCTTTGGCCAATAAGACATCAACAAACATGGGGTAGCACACAAATGGATTAATAAATTGTGGTATATGTAGACCATGGAATATTATGCAGCCTTAAAGAAAGATGGAGACTTTACCTCTTTCACGTTTACATGGATAGAGCTGGAACATATTCTTCTTAGCAAAGTATCTCAAGAATAGAAGAAAAAGTATCCAATGTACTCAGCCCTAATATGAAGCTAATTTATAGGTTTCATATGAAGGCTATAACCCAATTATAGCACAAGAATATGGGGAAAGGGGCAAGGGAGAGGAGGGGAGGGGAGAGGATGGAGGAGGAAGGGTAATTGGTGGGGCCACACCTACGGTGCATCTTAGAAGGGTACAGGTGAACCTTACTAAATGCAGAATATAAAGGTCTTAACACAATAACTAAGAAAATGCCATGAAGGCTATGTTAACCAGTTTGATGAAAACATTTCAGATTGTATATGAAACTAGCACATTGTACCCCTTGATTGCATTAATGTGCACAGCTATGATTTAATAAAAAAAAAAATTGGGCAGCAGAGGCTTTAAAAAGTGGTTGTGCCTTGGGCTTACCCAAAATATGTGGTGTTTTGCACCTGAAAGTCCAAAAGCATCACAGGAATGAACCTGAACTAGACCAATGGAGGATGGAAACCCACACAGTCGAAAACCACGGCGCCTCAGGTGACAGTCTGCCAAACACCAGAGATGGGAGGTGCACATCTCAGGTACATAAGAGAACCCAGCAGAGACCAAAGAAGCTGGTTGGAGCAGAAAAACCACCCAGCAAAAAATGTACAAAAGTCAAATCAAATGGCTATTATTTTAAGCCACTAGGTTGCGGGATTATTTGTTTACACAGCAAAAACTAACTGATACTCTCAGGTACTGGGTTTGTGTCCATTTCCTTTTTTTCCCCTTTGCTGATGGATGGCTTTTGGTGGTAGCTAGAAAGGCTGAGCACCCGCAAACAAAACAGTCACTAACCCAATCAGAGAGGACCATGCTCTCTGCAAGGGCGGCTCCTGGCTTCAACCTGCAGAAGCCAGAGTTAGTCTCCTAGGAAGAAGCACCAGCCAGGCAGATATCACTAAGGCCTCAAACTGTTCTAAAATGTAATGTGGATTTGCTAACTTTTTCCAGCATCACCAATATGTGGGTTTCCTGCTTTGGACTCAGGCATCCCTGGTGAAGTGGCACTTGGTCTTTGAAGGGACGCAATATCTTCCTTAGGTTGACCCAGAGACACCAGATGTCCACGGATTTTCTACCCTTGGACAATTAGCACCCAAATGTGTTTGGTAAGCATGACTATGCGGCAGGCACTGGGCCAGGCAATGCGGAGACAGCAGTCACTAAGAAGCCATCCATCTGTCTTCACAGAGCTCACAGTGGGTGTGGGCAGTAGATTGCAATGGAGTAAACAAATAAGTAATTAATTATGTCACATGACAAATACTATAAAAGAGAAAAGCACAGGGTTTGGCAGAGGATGACTGAGCCAGGCACCACCAGGACCACACAGCCAAGGACAGGAAAGGCCTCTCTGAGGAAATGAGATTTGAGAGATCAAAGGGTGTGAGGAAGCCAACCATTACGAAATTGAAAAAGAAAGAAGTTTCAGGCACAGAGAATTATGCAAGGCCCCCGAGGCAGCCAGTGCCTTGGAGAAGGCAGAAGGCAGCAGGTGTAGATTAATCCTGATGAGAAAGGGGCAGTGTGGTGGGGGATGAGGCCAGCTCTGCCCACTTGGCTTCCCCAGCAGGGACAGCGCCATTCCTCCTGCCTTCTCTCACACACCTGCCCCACCGAGGACGCACCAGGTTGTCACAGTGCTCTTACAGGGTGGAACCCAGAGGCTGGGACCTGATGAACAGAGATACTCTTCTCTGTACAGGCACCATGTGGACTGACCTCCCACGTCTCATAACCAATCCGGGGAGATAAAAACTGCCTCCCACACGCCCCAGAGGGGTTCAGTCACATGATCGGCAGGGTGAGCAGGCAGCTGGAACTGGCCACTGGGACTGAGATTGGGCGCCAACCTGCTTACATGGGCTCAGACTCCGGGCTGCCCCTGGTGGCTGCTGGGTGTGTGGTCACTCTGCCCCCAAGGGCTTTGCCTTTTCTGTTCTTGCTCACTGCAAGCTGCCCTGTCCTCTGTGGGCACTGTTGGTCATTTCACAGGCCCCAAAGGAAACCCAATTCATCTCTGCATGTTTCAGTAGGTTAAATGTAGGCCACTTGGTAGCCTGTTAGAGTCGTACTTGGTGCCAAAGTGCCCGAGAACCTCAAGGCTGGAATCACAGTGAAGGCTTTTCCCCGCCAGTCTGGAGCTAAGTGCTCTGTTAATGCCATCACGCAGTCTAATCCTCTCATCAGCCCCAGGAGGCTGAGCAACCTCCCAAGGTCGGGGAGCTGCCACAGCAGGGCCACTGTGGGAGTCCAGACCACCAGACTGTCCCTCCCCCCAGCCAAAGGCCCCCAGATGGAGGGACACGTTCACTGTGTATATGACGTTAACACGGCAGCTATTTGCTGGGTCTTGGCCACATCCTGAGGCCTGGGGGTGCCCGCTGCATACTCGCAGAACAAATGCTGTCTACTGGGTGATGCAACCAGAACCCCTGCCCACAAATTCGCTAGGAAAGAGGACAGGGGTTTCAAGCACCTTGAAGCTGTTGCCCAGTGGCTCCACCTTCCACCTGTGTTTCTGGCTAGCACCCTCCCTTGCTTCTGGCAGCCTCCTGTTTAACGTCCTGGCACTGTCCTGAGCATCCTGGCCTCAACTCCAGTTTCCTCGGGCCCCAGTCTGTCCTTTGCTACCAACACTGCCCCATTCTCCTGGTCAGACTCCTCCGTGGTCTCTGCTCCCCAGCCTGGAGCTGGGTAGATGGGCCTGCCCCAACCATCTGGGCTCTATCTTCAGGGCAGCACCATGTTCACACACGATCACATACATGCAAATAAAGACCGCCATGCTCAACCACACCAACACGTGCATGTTAACAGACACGCATTTATCCACCCAGACACACACACCTCCCCACATACAAGCAGATGTGTTCACATACGAATGCACACGTGTGTACACAGGCAGGTTCACAGGCACACGCGTGCACACACTCCTCAATTCACAAAGAAGTAACTACTCGAATGCCACAAAGTCATCCAGAAGCCACAGAAAGACGGGAATGAACAGACCACACAAAGAGACAGACAGAAAAAGTCCCAAACACACCAGTTAAAAGGACTCTGCTATTGTCTATCACAGATGCTTGTAAAAAAACCGCATTATCTCTGACACAAATACAGCTCTCCTCATTCTGCAGAAGGATTCCAATAAAGATAAGAGCTTTCTCATTATTCTAATGTGGAACAAAAACAATCTCCCATTCCAAAATCAGCACACTGACATAAAATCTCTTTAGTTAACATTGCAGCTTCCCCCTCCACAATGCCTAGCTTGCTCAACTGTCACTCAACAAGTTCTCTTGCACACCTACTACGTGCTTTCATGCACATTACATTATTTCATTCTCACACTAATTTTCCAGGTATCATTATTTGTGTTTCTAGAGATAAGAAAACAGGCTCAGAGAAGTTCTCTAACTTGACCAAGTCTTATAGTAGTGAAAGGAGAAGGCCAAAGTCCATTCTCCTGGTGTGATGTCAGGTACAAGTAGGAAGAGTTAAAGAAAGACTCAGGACTAAGAATGCTCAGTCGCTAAGGGAATGAGTGAGTATCCCATGGCAAGTACAGCCTGGGAGTGCTAAGGATACAGGCTGACAAGGGGCACAGGGCAGCAGTCCCCAACCTTTGGGGCAGCAGGGACCAGTTTCATGGAACACAATTTTTCCACAGACTGGGGAGATGGCTTAGGACTATTCAAGCACATTATATCTCTACTCCGGATCATCAGGCATTAGATTTTCACCAAGAACATGCAACCAAGACCTTCACATGCTCCATGTACAGTAGGATCAATGTCACGGCTGATCTGAGAGGAGGCCAAGTTCAGGTGGTGTTGCAAGTGATGCGGAATGGGTGTGAGTAAAGATGAAGCTTCCCTTGCCCACTGCTCACTTCCTGCTGTGTGGCCGGGTTCCCAACAGGCCATGGACTGATACTGGTCCACAGCCTAGGGCTTAGGACTGTGAGCTTCAGGAGTCTTTGCAGACCCGACGGGAGGTGGAGGGTGGGCTGTTGGTAGAAGAGAGCAGGGAAAGACAGCTGATCATTCAGGAAGGAAGAATGAGCCATTTTCAGACCAGAAGGGTGAATGAACACGAGCCAGAGCAGGGAGCATCTTGAAAGCGTGGAATGAAAGTTGAGATGGGGAGGCAGAGCCTTGAATAGCAGACTAAAGAGCCCAGAGGCTTCTTTCTTCGATGTTTTTATAGCTCATCAGCTCCATGCCAGGCCCCATACCAGGAAACGGGGATACCGCACTCACAGAGCAGATCAGAGCAGTGAACCCTGCTCTTGCACAGCTTAGCTTCTTTGGTGGGGGGAGAGACAGATCCAAACAATAAATATGACTTTTTAAAAGCAAATTATAGGCTGGTCGCAGTGGTTCATGGCTGTAATCCTAGCAGTCTGGGAGGCCAAGGCAGGTGGATTGTTTGAGCTCAGGAGTTCGAGACCACCCTGAGCAAGAGTGAGACCTGGTCTCTACTAACAATAGAAAAACTAGCCAGGCATTGTGGTGGATGCCTGTAGTCCCAGCTACTTGGGAAGCTGAGGCAGGGGCACCACCTGAGGTTGCTGTAAGTTATGATGATGCCATGGCACTCCACCCAGGATGACAGAGTGTGACTCTACCTCCAAAAAAAAAAGGCAAATTATTTAGAGTAAAGGTGGTGAATGCTGTGGAGAAGGAAAAGGAAATGCAGATGAGAGGAGAGAGAGTGGTGGTCATAAAGACAGTGTCAGAGTCAGCCTCACTGAGAAGGTGACGTGTGATCGGGGGAGGGGGAGGCGTGAGCGCAGCAGGTCTACTGAGGACAGGAAGGATGTGGTTGATACCCCCAACTCCAGCCAAGGAACAGCCCAGCTGAAACCAGGGGAAGGAGGGTAAGAAAAACAGAACACAAGGTCTGAATTTGCCACTGTGAACCACATGCGCCTCGAAAAATGAGACAGCAGAGAAAGGACATTAGTGTGATGGTGTGTTAAGACCAAGCCTACCGGGGATTGTTTCCTTCGTCTGTACAGATCACTAGTGCCATGAACCGAGCGGCAGGAAAGAAGATCCTACACTAACATGATATTCAGCTAGGACTTGGCATTCATGTGACGATCGGACACTCTGACAACTAACATTTCATTTTACATGTGCCACCTCCCCGAGGCCACGGGAAACAGGAGGACGTCAAGCAGGATTTTCTTTTCTAACAGAAGCATCCCAAGAGTGCCACTGGGTATGAGGGCAGGGTCCCCGGTCCCCCAGCTCCTCTGTGACTCACTGAGGAATAATCACTGTCCCCAAAGCCAGCAGCTTCCTGCAACCTCCACCTGTCTATTTCAGGACAACTGGTATTTGATAAAAATGGACCAGAACTTTCTGGCCTCTGCTTCCACCTGGTTGCCCTCTGTGGTATCCCATGGACTCTAACAGGTGCATTCCCCTTATAGCAGGTAAGAGACAGTTTCTGGATCAGGCCCTGTCCATCCTGAGGGGTCCTGTGACGTCAGAGGAGGTCAGTATCTGGAGCTAGAGACTCCCAGCTCAGAGAGATGATGGTGATGATCATGATAAAGAGAATGGCAGCCAACAGTCACCATCGCCTCCACGCACCACTCATGGTGGGAAGCAGTTTACTTGGATTTATACAATTTGAGGTTCATGAAAGTCCTGGAGGGTAAATAGTATTTGTCTCTCATTTTGCAGAAGAGAAACTAAAGCATGGACAGTGAGTAGCCCCCACATCTCACTATGAGACAGGTTATAATAATGAGCCTCAGGAAAGGAGCTGTCTGCTGTGAGCGCCAGCAGCTGGAGACAGACCCTCCTCTCGGAGAGGGCAAAGCCATCTGCCGTCTGCAGCTGTCCAAGTAAGGGCTGTCTTGGAGGTCATGTCCCTGCATCAGGCTAAACCAGGTGGGAATGAACCCATGTGATACTCCAACTTCAGCGATTTCAATCTCCTCGTGGTCCTGGAGCCTTGGGAGGGCACAGGAGGCCACAGAACCCGGGGTAGTGAGTGGAGCAGCCCTCACCTCTCACCTGGAGCTCCGCATCAGCCCCGCCCTGCCTCCCTCTGCCGCCTTCCACACGTCCTCCTCCCACAGGAACCTCCAAGGTCTTCCCACAACCCCTGCAGGATCGTCCACCCGCCAGCCAGGACCGTCTGCCCAGCTGCCCTGTCCACTTTTTACACTGCCCTGTACAGCATCCACTAGCACACACAGCTATTTAAATCTGAATCCACGGATATGAAATAAAATGTAAAATTCAGTTCCTCGGTTGCACGAGCTACATTTCCCATGCACGACAGCCGTCACCAGTCAGCGGCCACCATGCAAGACAGCATCACCATGGCGGCTCTGCCTGGCGGCACCGGCTAAAAAAACAAAATCCTAATCCCTTACTGGGACCGACAAGGTCACGTGGTCTGGCCCCTGCGCACCCCAACCCCTCAACCTCCTCTGGTAGAAAATTTAGTCCCGGGAGTCACACTTCAGTGACCCGCCTGGCCTGTCGTTCCTCAAACTCAGCCAACCCTGCCCACCTCGGGGACAGCCTCCCACACCCGCCGCCCTCCCCTGCTGCGTCCTGGGCTGCCTCCTCCATCCTTCGGTGTCACTTCAAACTTCACTTCCTCAAAAGCGTTGCTCCTAACACCCCCTCCAAACTGAAATTCATACATATAAATAATCATCACTGCAATTATTATAACCTGCCATTACCAGCTGCCTTTCCTTTCAGGATACTTAGGAAGTTTGCACCACCGGCAGGCCACTGTCCCCTGAAACCCGGCCTGGTGCTGGGGGGCACACGGCTGCTGGCTGGAGGTCATGTGGGCCTCATCACAGGACAGCTCCTGACGTGACAGCTGGCCTCTCCCAGAGCAAAGGTCCCACGAGAGACCAAGGTGGAGGCTGCAGGAGCGTTTATTATAATCTAACCTTGAAAGCAACAAATCCTCCTTCTGTCCACCTGGAACAAGGTGGGAGGGGTCACACAGGGTGGGAAGACAAGGAGGTGGGGGTCCCCCCTTGGGACTCGCCACTCCAGGGTACCTGCATGTTTGTCGCGGGGTCCCCAGTGTGTGGAGCACAGGATAACTGTTCCCTAAGGAGTTCAGAAACAGAGAGTGACGGACTGAGTGTCCTTCCCAGCAGACAGGCCTTCATTCCCTCACTTACAAAACCAGAGAACCAGGCCCAGAAATATTTAATGCTCTCTCGGTTTCAAAATGTCCCTTGCTCCATGTGGACTATACAGTCTCTGTGCTTGTCCTGTTCTTTAAGTGGTGACATTTAAATCACAAGGGTGAATCTGTGCTCCCTGGGGAGACACAGGCTTCCCTCCCTCCAGCTCCAGTCTAACCCAGAGTCCCCAGCCCCCAAGTGCCACAAGCAGCTCTGCCTTATATCACATGGCAACTGACAGGTTCATGACGGCCCATGAAATTATATGCCCCATGCAGCAGGGGAATACACAGTCATGCGGGACCGCAGGGCCATTTACTTTTTATTAGATGCTTCTCCCAAGCAAAAAACAGGGAGAGACGGGGGCTGTGGGGAGATAGGAGCCCAGGGTCAGAATCAGTGATTGGGTCAGCCGCTTGCACCAGAGGTGAGCAACAAGTCTTGGCCTCAAGGGCAAAGAGTCAACTGACAAGACATGCTAGGAATAAGGGCAGCCACCTGACGCGGTGACAGAGCGCCTTGTGACCTGGAACTGCCAACACCCATGAGCATCACAACACTGGAACAGTAACAGCTGCCTCGTAGTGAGAATCCACTATGTCCAAGATACTTGATACCCTTTACCCTAATCCTTTCAATATCTACTGGACGAGAAGTCCACGTCCACCATTTATCGTGAGGTCTCAGCATCACACAGTGCTTGGCACATGATAGATACTCAATAATCATCATGTACGTGAACTAGTGAATGAACATGCCGATGTCTACTTTACAGAATAGAAAACTTAGCTCCATACACCCTTACACTGTGCACATTAGGAGAGAACTTGCCAATCGCCCTCCCTCCGCCCCTGTCCCTTTTCCCTCCTCCCTTCTCCCCCTCAAAAGAATGTACTTGTGGGTTTTTTCCTGTAGGGGTGTAGCTGTTCACATATTGGTTTCATGTTAGTATCAAGTACATGAGATACTTGCTTTTCCATTCTTGTGATACTTCACTAAGAAGATGTGCTTCAACTTCTGTCCAAGTAAACACAAAAGATATAAAGTCTCCATCCTTTTTATGGCTGACTAGTACTCTATACTATACATAGACTAAAGTAAAAAATTTTACAAAGGGAAAAGAAGAAAACTTAGGCCTATAGATTGGCTCAAAGTCATGGAGTACAGAGCTGGGCTCTCAACTGTCTGATTCCAAATACAAGAAGAATCTGGTCGCATTACACAAACTCTCTAAATATTTTGCACACGGGTGCAAGCACAATTAGAAAATCTGTCCAGTTCCAGGGGATAGGATGGCTCTTCATGGGAGTGCAGAGACGAGGAAACATCTGCGAGCGGTGAGAGCTGAGAAAACGTGGCAGTGGTTGGGGAGGAGTTTGGGGATCAGCTCAGCAGTTACAGAGCACACGGGGTGCACCTTGGTGCTGGCAGCTGCTGCCTTTCCTGAGTCACAGCAGGTGGGCTGGAGGAGGAGCGCTTCTAGTAAGGGCGACAGAGACCCCCCCCAGCTATATCTGGGGGAGCAGGAAATGTGTCACCCTAGAACAAGTATTGGTTTATTATTATGCAAAACCCCATTGGCTCCCACAAACCAACTCAAGTTTGCTCCATTCACAAACACCCCGTCCTCCTTCCCTTAATAGCAGAAGAGTACACAATTTGCTGGATTTTGTGATTTTCCTCTCACGCTTCATTTACCTTCCTTAAGTATGATTTCAACAGGGAAAACAGATGATTAAGAGCTGGAATTTTGAGAGGTAAACTCGAAATCACTGAGAATTTGAAAGGTAATGAGAAAGCACAGAAAAACCTCAAACCGCAGAAGGTCATGCCACTGCTGTGTTGCCCCTTGGGCTTCCCACAATAACATCAGCCTTAGCCAAGATCCAAAGGGTAGTTTGTACTTGGATGCTTTGGTTATTATTGGTTACCGTAGAAACCAAAACATGGGCCTAAGCATCATGACCCCCGTGTACAAAATACCTATCACCTTATGAAGCCACTACCTTTTCAAAGACATATTAAAAATAACAGGCACTTTTAAAAGATATTTTAAAAGTTAGAGAGGAAAAGCATGATTGCGAATGACTTAGAACAGGGGCTAGCAAACTATGGCCTGCCACCTATTTTTGTAAATAGAAGTAAAATCTATCAGAAGATTTACTAGCCGGCTGGCTAGAAAATTGTTTACCAGCCCTTGACTTAGATGCGCCATTGATGGGTTTTGTTCAGTATATTTATAATACTGATATTTATGAAGATGTTAATTTGGTAAGTGACTGACAGCAAAATCATCTGGTACATGATATTAGGGGTTGTTCTGTCTGGGGGCAGCAAAGTCTTTGATTTTGTTAATGTATGTATGAACTTATCACACGAATGGGTCTAAATCAATAATGAACAAAACTTTAAAGAGCTGTAGTGTGTATCAAGGCCACAGCAAAGCCGGTGCCCCAGGAATGTCTGCATCTTTCACCACCATCACTTCTCATCAAAGAGTGATGTTCAACAGGATGGTGAAGATGGTGGATCTTGGAAGAATAAAGCAACATAGTCACCTGCATTGTATTTTGAAACAAATGCATAATGAAATAAAAAATGACTTTGAAAACTTAGGTGCTGTCATGGTTTCAGAAGGTTTTTTTTTTTTTCACAGAGAGAATAAAACGATAACACAAAGAAAGGTCAAAATCTAAATAAGGAGAACTAATTCATTACTCATCTTAATAAAAGGGGGAGTTTGCAAATTAGGATGATTCAGCAGAATCATCTAAGCTTCAAAACGGGGAAACAGTTGTGTGAAGTGGACAGTATTAATCAGAAAGGTTTCTGTTATGTGGGAGGAGGAGGAACAAAGATTACCTGGTGGGAATAAAGGGAACGTGTATTAAATTGGCAAATTCAAGGTAGAAGGAGAGCTAGACAGGTCATTTAGACTCCGTGGAGAGAAACAAACCCAAGAGAGAAGGCAGCAGAATTCTGAGATGCTCTGCATTAATTATTTTAAATATGAAAATGAGAGAGGCTAAAAATAGGGTAGGAATTTGATCAAATAGAGTTAAAGGTCTTACTTACATTTATACTGTAAAAATCAACCCTCAAGCAGCTGGAAAAGAGTCTCCTTTTCTATGCTAAGGAAATAATCATGGAGGCCAGCCACCTTCCATCTCATCTGAGGGTCTACAAACCTTCCATAAAGCACTAGATGGGAAATATTTTCAGGTCTGAAGGACACATTATCCACCAAAACTACTCACTTCTGCTGTTGCAAAAGCAGCCACAGACAATCATAAATGAATGAGCATGGGGGCGGCGCCTGTGCTCAGTGAGTAGGACGCTGACCCCGTATACCAAGGGTGGCAGGTTCAAACCTGGCCCCAGCCAAACTGCAACAAAAAAATAGCTGGGCATTACGGCAGGCACCTGTAGTCCCAGCTACTTGGGAGGCAGAAGCAAGACAATAGACTAAGCCCAAGGGCTGGAGGCTGTTGTGAGCTATGACACCATGGCACTTCACCGAGGGTGATAAAGTGAGACTCTGTCTCTAAAATAAATAAATAAATAAGCATGGCCATAGTCCAATAAAGCCTTATTCATAATGTATTTTTTTTAAAAAAAAGGCTATCCGAAATATTACATGACTTCACCTATATGAGTTACCTACAACAGGCAAATTCATAGAGATGAAAAGCAGAATGGTGGTTGGTAAGAGCTGAAGTGCAGGAAATGGGGAGTTGTTGAATGAGCACCATTTCTTTGGGGGTAATTAAAAAGTTCTGGAACTGATACTTGTGATAGCTGCATAACACTTACATGTATTTAATGCCACTGAACTGTAAACTTAAAAATAGTTAAAATGACAAATTTTATGTTATGTTATTTTATGTTAAATTTTATAACATAACATAAAATTATAGAAAAAATAGAATTATAAAAAGAAATTCTAATATACTTTTTAAGATAAACACACATATATACACCTATTTCCATATATCTGATTCCTTGCTGCAAACATCTTTCTCACCCTTGGAATCCCACTGCTATCTTCCACCCCACAGAGTGACAAGTTATATGGACTGGCTTTAGAACCAGGTTCACACAACCTCAGTCCATAAAAATTTCTTAGTACTACAAGAAGGTTTAAAAGTTTTCCAAATATGGCCAAGAAACTTCAAATCCTATTAAGTAATTTTTCATGTTGGGATGAGAATAGGAACAAAATTCTTGGCTTTTTATTTACCCAAAGTAAAACATGTGGCACAATTTCTCTTGAAATTGTGTTGACTTATGTAACATTAGTATTTAAGATAAATGAGATAAATCAAAATCAGCAATTAAAAAATAAAAAAGAGATGTGGTCTCCACTGACAGTTTGCTAGCCCCTGCAATAGTTTACTCTGTAGTATGTCAGGGTTTTCAGGGCACATCAAGAATGGGGTCATGAGAGGGAGAATCTGAGGTCTGGAGAAAGAATTCAGTTGAAGCTTTACATTCAAGGAGACTCCCCCACCGACTCCACACAAGTGCTGTACATCATGAATGGTGAAGATGCACATCCTTGTTGACTCATCTGTTCTACCCATTGATGCCTGGAAAGGTAAAGAAAAGGGGTAAACCCAGTCCTTTGCTATTCTACATACACTGGCCCAGGATCCAAGGAACCTACCTGCCCTGCCTTGCATCTTCCTATGGATGCAAGATGCAGACCAGGAAAAGGTATCAGCTTCTTTGTGCAGCAATCAAGACAAAAAACAGGGTTTTAATGGCAAGTGTCAAGGTGGCAGAGCCCAAGAAGAAGAATTAGGAGTTGATTCAGGGGAGTGTTTCAGTTATCTGTGGCTGTGTAACAGAATTAACTATTTAAAACAATCACAATTATTCATTGTCTCTCATTATCTATCTGGATCAGAAATTTGGGAATAGCTCAGCTGGGTGGTTCCAGTTTGCAGTCACCTGTAGAACTGCAGTCACATAGGGATTGGTGAACTACAGGCTCTGTTTCTCTCTCTTCCCATGTAGTCTTTCCATGTGGACTAGCTTGAGCTTCCTCAGAGTATGGCTACCTCAAGCATGTGCCATGCTGGCTCAGAGCTCCAAAAATAAGTCTCCTAAGAAAGAGAACAATAAAAGCTGTCCCTTAGAAGCCACACAGCACCACTTGAACCACATTTTATTCATCAAGGAAGACATGAGGTTCAAGGCTAAGAGACACAGGCTGACCACTTGATGCAGGCACAACACAATTCTGTAAAAGCACAAACGATGGAAAATATTGATATGGTCTTGTAAAAAATATACAATCTGCCATAGGAACCAAAAATAATTTGGGACTTTTAGTTTACTTGTGAATGAAATCAAAGTATCCATGAGAAAGGATCCATTCTCAGTCTTTCACAGCTTACAAAATCCTTTGCCCAGCATTTCTCAGACATAACATAAACAACCTGCCTTCTTGTCATCAAAACCCACCCAACATCAGCCCAAGATATTGCATCATGCCACCTGCTTGGCAGCATTCAGAACCTCTCTGCTTGATGATTGCCCTGACATTGCTTGCAATGCAGTGAAATAACCAATTTATGAGAATAAGCCCTGTTGAGAGACTGTGACACAAATAGAAGAGAAACTGCCTGGACAGAGAACCCCAAAGGTGTCATCAGCTCTCTACCCAATACAGTCTTCCAGGTGATGGTCTCACCCATTCAATAAAGGGAAGAGTAGAAAACTGTTTGATGTTGTTCTTTGGATTGTAATTTGAAATATTTGTGGCAGAGATAATGCCATGTATTGGTGAAATTCCATTTCATTGATCTCTTCCTGGGTATATAAAACCACCTCATTCCCAAGTCTCTCTTGCAGGTGTATCAAGACAATGGGACTAGCTTCCAATCGATTGGATGAATTGTAGACCACTCCCACACCTGTTCACAAAACCCTGGATAATGCTCCATAATTATTCTCTCTCTCCTCCTTCCATGCTGACCTTAGAGGGCACACGTCAATGTCACAAGTTAGAAGAAACTCATAGTCACCACTTGGTGGAGCCACAAAACCCGCACTGAAATGTGACTTGAATCAGAAATCCCCTTCGTTTGTGTGTATTAAGCCATTCAGATTTTTTTCCCTTTCTTGCTCCAAAGCTGAGTGCCAAATTAAGAAATCCAAAACTGGGATGCTATTGAAATTTGGGACAATATAATCTTTTTGTTACATAGGCATCCTCAAAGCTTTACAGGACATTCCCCAGTGAAGAAGCCAGGGATTTTGGAGTTGTTACTGCAGGATATCTGAAATGAGTCTAACTAACCTAATATTATGTTATAGCCAACACGAATATATTAATGAGCAGAATTTTTAAAAATCACATTAACTTTAAGTTAAAGAATAAAACTTTAAGAAACACCGTATTTGAGGAAAGTTACTCTGGCTGTGCCCCAGACCCCAGGAAGCATACATACATTCTTCTCTTATACTATTTGGAAAATGTCCATGGAAATATCTGAGAAGCATCTTGGCAGGTATTTGGCAGAGACACTCCCTGAACCCAGATGAAACCTAGTTCTGTTACTTCCTAACCCTAAATCACCGAGCAAGTGATTTGCTTTCTCTGAACCACAGATTATGTGACAAGAGAATAACCGCTTTGTATAAATTGGATACCATTCTGGCCAAGCTGGCCTAGAACAGCAGAATTTGTCATAGAGAAACAACCGCCATTTGTTTAGGGAGACACTTTAACAGACGTATAAAAGATGAGGTCTATTAAGACATGGCTAAGATGAGAGAGATGTGATTTTTTTTTAAAGTAAAATTTTTTTAACTAATTTCTTTAAAATTGTTCATGTTGATAAATAACAGCAATTTTAGAGGGCACAGCAATCTCTTGAGAAGGGTCCTTTAAAGGCCAAATGGAGATAAAGGGGACACTGCAACATAGTAGGAGGCCGGGGAATACAAAGGGTATCGGCCAATGAGCATTCTCTGTTGCATTGGGTATCTATTGCTGCCTAACAAATTACCCCAAATCTTTACTGCTTAAGACAACAAGCATTTATTTAGTTTTACAAAGTTTCTTTTGATCAGGAATTCAGGAGCAGCTTAGCTGGGTGCTTTTACTGTGGGGTCCCTCATGAAGTTGTAGTCAAGATTCATGAATAAATAGTTAAAAGTAGAAATAAACCCACTGATTCTGTTTTAAGTCAGAGCCTGTATTAAAAGTATTATAGCACAGAAAAGGGAATCAGAGCTGGGGGAATTGGGAGATCCCAGTTCTAGTCTTGTGTCTGCCTTGCAAACTTGCATGAACCAAGTGTCTCACCTAATTTGGGTGACTATTTGAGGACACAGATCATCTTTAAAGCCCCTCTGAGCTCTGAAATACTAGGCTCCTGGGGACCAAAGGGATACTCCCAGATTCTGGGCATGACAGATGAGGACTGATGAGTATCTGCACACTGAGCTCAAACATTAGGCCTCACCGAGACTCCCTGGGAAGGATCATCTTCTTACCACAGCTCCAGGAAACAGGATCATGCCATCCAATTCCCCCCTCCCTGGAGCAGAACGCCTATGTCTCTAAGCAAGAGCCTCTTGTTTGTTCTTTTGTCCATTCATTTTTTTTCTTTCTTTCTTTCTTCTTCCTTATTTGAAAAGTCTGTTTCTATCACGATACCAATCCCGCTCACTGCCACCTCCTTAACGCAACTCAACCCGTCTCTGCTTCTCATGGTACAGCACAGGACACAACCTGATGGCTAGGTGAAAGAAAATGAGAGGAGAATTTCCAGCATTAACTGTGCTTCCAGTATATAAGGTAGAGGAGCAGGCAGGAGGGAGGAGGGAAAGCAAACACATATGTGAGCAATTTCTATACGTCTGGTTCCTTGCGTGGGCAATTTTCAAATCTTTATAGCAACCCCATGCAGTACCCACATGTCGCAGCTAAAATCAGTGAGGCTCCCTCTAAGCAGCTGCCTTGGCCAATACCCTGTAGGGAATGAACATGGAAGATGGGTTTGAATGGCACCTGTGAAGCCAAAACTGGGGAAAACTACAAAGGGAGGAAGGAAAGAGAGAGGAAAGCTGTATCCATGTGTGTTTCAGGCTAGCACAAAAAGGAGAACTTCATTCATCTTGATGAGACAGGCTGATGGTAAGCAAGGTTGGGTCCACTTTATACACAGCTCTTCCTACTATTAAAGAGATTTTATAACCTCAATTAACCCTTAGGGGTGTATGTAGTGGCAGGAAGACTATTAGAAAAACTCCTCATCTGTCTTTGGTGTGGAAGGTCACTATAACCAACTTGAATAGTTACTTGAGAGCCAGAACAGTATGCTGTTGCTAAGACGCGGTCTGGCAGCTGAGGTTTGGATCCCAGCTCTGGTATTTACCTGTGTGACCTTGAGCAAGGCTCACAATAGCTATGTGTCTCCATGTCACCATCTGTATCCATCGAGAAAATTTCTTAGATAATACTATCCATCGAGAAAATTTGTTAGAAGTGTTAAATGAGTCAATATAGGTAAAGTGCTCAGAAGAGTATCTGCCATACAGTAACAGCTCAATAAATGTTTGTTGTTACAATTTGGTGGTATAGAGTATGTACTCCAGAGCCAAACTGCCAGGACTCAAATTCCGCTCAACCGTTCCATGAGCTCATGACCATAAAAAACTTACATAGCCCTTCTCAACCTCTATTTTCTCATCTGTAAAAGCAGGGGGGAAATTCAGTTTCAGAAGAATTGGGGTAGATGGCATTTTCCAAAGATGACTTCTACAATAGCTCCCACATGCTTTTCCACACTTTGACTTTGCCACTACACCTTCAATACAGGGAAGCTCATTTCTCTTCCCTTAAACCAGGTCATATCCATGAACCCTTTCACAAGTAGAGTGAGTACAGCAAAAGCAATGCTGTGTAACTTCCGAGGGTAGGTTAGAAAAAGCCAGGCAGGCTCGGCGCCTGTGGCTCAATGGGCTAAGGCGCCAGCCACGTACACCTGAGCTGGCGGGTTCGGTTCGAATCCAGCCCAGACCTGCCAAACAACAATGACGGCTGCAACCGAAAAAAAAAAAAAAATGACCGGGTGTTGTAGCGGGCGCCTGTAGTCCCAGCTACTTGGGAGGCAGAGGCAAGAGACTCGCTTGAGCCCAGGAATTAGAGGTTGTGATGAGCTGTGATGCCATGGCACTCTATCCAGGGTGACAGCTTGAGGCTCTGCCTCAAAAAAAAAAAAAAGAAAAAAGAAAAAGCCAGGCAGCTTCTTCCTGGTTTCTCTGGGATGCTCACTTTTGGAATACAGCTTCCATGCTGCGAGGAAGCCCAAGCAATCCAAGAAGAGCCACACACGGAGAGAAACTGAGGCCTCCTGCCCACAGCCAAGCTGAGCTCCCAGCATTCATCTGGCCATCGGGTAAGTGGCCCACTCCCCAGCCCCAAAATTGTCCCAGCAGATACTATACAAAAGAGAGAGAAGCTCTTCCACTGAGTCTTTCCCAAAATGTGTACATGTGAGCAAAATAAATGATTATTATTGATTTAAGCCACTGAAGTTTCCAGGTGGTTTGTTACACAGCAGTTGTAAGTAGAATGGGAATACAGAGAAATTACTAAATAACCTTAAAATAAGTGTTTAACTTTGAGCCCAGGAGGTGTGAAGTGATCTTTAGCTCTGACAATGATTGGTATCTTTCAGGAACTCCCCAAAGTCACACAGCTCATGAAGGTCATGACCAGGATTGAACCCCAGTCTCACTTCATGTTATGCTGATGATTAGGAAGGTAAGTAAATCCAGTACCCAGGGATTCATGCAGCTCTTCTCATTGGTCTTGGTGAGGAGGCTGGAGTAACTAGATGATGGGAACAAGAGAAGTGCCTCTTTGGGGCCTGGTCACTAGAGTCTGGAATCAAAACAGAGAATCCAGAGACCAGTGGGTGAGGGAACACTGCTGCATTCTTTATTTTTCTTTAGGCTGAGTACCACGAGTTAGAAATAGTTGTTTCTCAAGGGAAAAGCTGCCCCCTCTGTGGAAAAGTAAAATATGCAAACACTGACCAGAAGATAGATGAGAATGCATAATTCACAACTATCTGTCTCTCCGGACCAAAGCGGGAAGGAACAGGTTGAACTTCAGGTCAAGGGAAAGAAATCACAGAAGTTGCATCCCAGCACCTAAGTCTTCAATTACTGTAAAGTTTTTTACCCTGGGGAGACCACTGGAACTTGCATCAGCATCTAAACCTCTCTTAATGTGATTCTGCGGTAAGCTGAGATAGGCAGCACCCTGGCAATTGATATGCAAATTAAATAAACAAAACGACATAATAAATAATTAAATCAGTCTAACATGATGAATGAATTAATCATATCGGAGTGATGAGAAGAAGCCGGCACTGTCACCCATAAGATCAGTGATTTGAGAAAAATAAAACATTCATAACAAGACCATTTCAGCATAGGCAGTGCCTCCTCTATTGAGTACCTGCACTAGTCTTTGAATAGAGGAGGTGCTCAAAAAATATTGGTGGACTCAAATGGAATTTTGCCACCAAGATCACCGTTCTGCCATACGTAGAACTATTCATTCAGTAAGTGATTGCAACAGCATCTTCTCATTTAAGTCATAGTTAGAAATAAAGTATCTCTGAAAGGGAAGCAAGGGCAGATATTAGCATCTCTTATGACTGAGGAAAACAAAGCTAAGAGAGCAGGTGGCTTGCCCCAGTCACATGGCTGAAATGAGAGGTGCTTAGACTCAGTTAGGAACCCCTGACATCTGGGTGTCACATCTGGAACCCGTCTGCACCCCACAGGTGGGGATATTTCCATCTACATGAGCATGAGTGTGAGTGTAGAGGGAGATGTCACAGCCATGCACTACTTCCCCAACCATTCCCCATAATTAATCAATTCCAGATTTATTTCAAATTTATACATGAATACATTTTGTATCTCCCCCCAATTTTTGCCTTTTCTTTAGTTTCTATACATAGCATTTCTTGATAAGCAACTAAGAAATGCGCGTAAGTGCAAGAGAAAGAAAAGCACAACAATTAAAATTAATGATGAAGAAGGCTATAAGGAAAATTTCTACAATGTACTGCTGATCAAAAGCAAAAAGTTTTCCAAATGTCATGTATATTATCCACATTTTATTAATTCACACAGGTATACCAACAGATGGGAAAACTAAAATTATGTTAAAAAGTA
The DNA here is from genome assembly GCA_963573935.1 of Arctocebus calabarensis. Lineage (NCBI taxonomy): Eukaryota > Metazoa > Chordata > Mammalia > Primates > Lorisidae > Arctocebus > Arctocebus calabarensis. The sequence continues at coordinate 28,646 of CAUYON010170713.1, forward strand.
AATAGTCATTACTTTCGTATGGTAGGATGGTAAGGGATTTTTGTTTTCCTCCTTGGGACTTCTTAAATACTTTCAGAGACTTATATAACAAGAATATATTACTTTGGTAACTGTAATTGTTATTTGTAAAACTAAAGCAAAGTATATTTGTGGGGATGGGAAATAAAAATACTTCTGAGCCCACACCTCATAGAAGTTATTCATATTTAAATATTTTGTTTTGTTTGAATGAGGATTACTTACCAATATAACTGAATTTTGAGGCCATGCAGAATGGAAAACACCTGAACCCTCATTTCACAATGAGATAGAATATGCCCTCAAATCAGGGGCTCTAAGACATGATGAAATAATTGAAAAAGGAAGGGAGGGAGACAGAGAGGGAAGAAATAGAAAAGAAAAAAAATTTAGAAGCTCACCAAAGGAAAACTCCCTAGTGGACATAAATCACAGACCCAATTCTTTCTTCTTCCCCAATCCCCCAAAAGGCTAACTAACTCAAAACAAAATATAAACCTCAGAGACAGCCCTCATTTCTGACTCTATGAGATTTGCTGGTACTAAGGAAAACAAGTTGCATATCAAAGGACAATCTCCCAGACTATTTCACAATAAGTAAGAGACTTCAAAATTATAGTTATGTTTCAAAATGAGTTAAGAAACTCAACAAAAGGGGAACACTTCTGGGACAAAAAAAAAGTAGCAAATAAAGCTTTAAATGAATTATAAATATTCATCTCTAAGAGCATGTGTCTTATAAACACAAAGAAACAGAAAAAAATGTATGACAGCAATGATCTGAACTTTCAAAGAAATTGAAAAATTCATGGAAAAAATAAAGTATAAAATTATGAGCCAATAAAGTGATATGATGAAGCTAAGAAAATAAGTTAAAGAAACAATGAAGTCCACTGGAGAATGCCAAAGAACTAATGAACCAAGTGAACAATGAGAGAAAAGTTTGAGATCAAAGAGAATGGAAAAGTATAGATAAAAAGCAATCAGAGATAATATTATATACAAAAATAAACAGCAAGGATCTAGAATGGGCTAGCCTTCAAAGAATTGAAAAAGCAAACTAGAAACTATAGTCAGTGATATAGCAGAAGAAAATCTCCATGGTACTAAAGAAAATCTGATCATGACTATTAGTAAGATCCACGGGGAAGAGAAGCAAATTATTAAAAAGCAACTAACATGGAGAAACACCCTAATGAAATCTCAGAATGTTCAAGGATTTAAACAGAATTACATAAGCACATAGGACAGTTGGTTATACACAATGTAAAAGACTTTTTTGAGCATTATTAAATTCCGGGATACAACAGAACATGGGGAGATCTGAGGGAAAAACCTTCTTCTCCACCCAGCCAAACAATTATTCATGTGCAAAGGAATGAAAAAGGAAGAGGAGAAAAGGGAAAGAGATGAACATGAAGAAGGAGAAGGGAGACAAAGACGAAAATCATGATATTCTCAAATACACAATGAGAAGGAACAGGGAGAAACGGGCTTTAAGGGAGATGGGAGGAAAGCTTAGCCTGCTGAAGGAGGAAGTCTAGGGGGCCCTTAGGAACACTGACCATACAAAAAAGGGAAAAGAAATGTGGGTGGGAGGTAACCTAGGCAACCCAATACCAATAGAAAAGAACACTAATTAATGACCAATAGAAAGGGCAATAGGCCAGGCATGGTGGCTCATGGCTGTAATCCTAGCACTCTGGGAGGCCGAGGTGGGTGGATTGCCTGAGCACACAGGTTCAAGACCCACCTGATCAAGAGCAAGATCTTGTCTCTAAATATAGCCAGCGTTGTGGTGGGCGCGTGTAGTCCCAGCTACTCTGGAGGCTGAAGCAATAGAATCCCTAAGCCCAATAGTTTGAGGTTGCTGTGAGCTGTGACGCTTACAGCACTCTACCAAAACTAACAAAAGTGAAACTTTACCTCAAAGAAAAAAAGAAAAGGGTAATAATGCCTGGATGCCCAGAGAAGCCAATGAAAGAGTTACAACCAATTCAAACTGAGAGGAAGAAAATATTTAAACCTCTACACTGTCCGTGTGTGTGTGTGTGTGTGTGTGTTTTCAAGAGAGGAACCCACTTCCAAATCTCTCTGGAGTGCGCTAAGCTTTCTCTTTGTTAATAAATAAAACTTCTCAGCTTGGTGCCTGTGGCTCAACGGGCTAAAGCTCCAGCCATGTACACCTGAGCCGGCGGGTTCGAATCCATCCTGGGCTCGCCAAACAACAATGATGGCTGCAACAAAAAAATGACCAGGCATTGTGGCAGGTGCCTGTCATCCCACCTACGTGGGAGGCGGAGGCAAGAGACTCGCTTGAGCCCAGGAATTGGAGGTTGCTGTGAGCTGTGATGCCACAGCACTCT
>CAUYON010170718.1:0-23872 GCA_963573935.1 Arctocebus calabarensis
CTGTCTCCCTGTGTCCCCAAAGGGAAGTTTCTGGGCAGATCCCGCCTGGCAGAGATGCCTGAAGTCCTCTCTCCCCAGTCTCACTGTGCCCAGCCGCAAGGAAGCTGTTACTCGTCCGCCATCTTGCTCCGCCCTCTCTAATATGTTTACTTTTTATTAAACTCTTTTCTGGACCATATTGACAATATTAGTTTTTTCTTTGATCTTTTTTTTGAGACAAAGCCTCAAGCTGTCGCCCTGGATAGAGTGCTGTGACATCACAGCTCACAGCAACCTCCAATTCCTGGGCTCAAGCGAGTCTCTTGCCTCCGCCTCCCAAGTAGCTAGGAGTACAGGTGCCCACCACAACGCCTGGCCATTTTTTGTTGCAGCTGTCATTGTTGTTTGGCAGCCCAGGCTGGATTCGCACCCACCAGCTCAGGTGTATGTGGCTGGCTCCTTAGCTTGTTGAGCCACAGGTGCTGAGCCTCTTTGACCTTTTGATGTGAATATATTATTCTTTTCTTATAACCTCTTTTTAGTCACACAAACAATTGTTATTTCTTTAACGTATGTGTACCGATGCTTGGAAAGACAAATCCAACTCCAAAAATCTAATTTCTGTGTTCTATTCTTTTAATCTTAATTCCATTGAAATTTATCTGTGTGTAGATAAAATGCAGTGCTCTCACTTAAATTGTTACTACCCAATTTATTAAATGTCATCCTTTCATTTTTGTATTTGAAGTGTTGTTCTTATCATATATTGAATGAATTAACATTTTCGGATTGCCTTGTGTACTGGGCAATACCAAAATGTATTGGGATTCCATATATCTTTTGACTTTCCACCTTATGCTGAGAAAATAGTGTATTATTTATTATATTTTCATAATATTTCAAAATCTCTATAATGGGGCCCTCAAAACTTAAAAACATTCCCTGGATAAATTTATTCCTTTTATTCTTCATATATTTTTAGTTGCCAGATTCCCTTAGAATTTTACATTTTTGACATTATATGTCCACACTTCTATAATGTTCAGTCTTCACATGCATAACTTCATTTGTTACAAAACTTTCATTTTATTTCAAATAGCTGTTCAGTTGGTGTTCTTTGGTATCTATTAAGCAATTATGTCATGAAAAAACTGGGATAAATATTACTTGTTCTTTACAATATTTTGCTTTCTTTACTTTCCATATTTTCTTTTATATTTAATCAGCTTAAATTAATGAGAAAGTGTTCATATTAATGGTATAAAAGGAAATTGTTATTTTTTTCAAGAATTTAATAGGGAGACCTTTATTGTAGTAATTTTCATTATTTTCTTTTAAAAAACTTGTGCACAAAGTGATTCAATAATGAAAGGATGCATTCATCAGTTTAAGAAACAGTAAATTACAGAAGCACTTAATTCTGTGTTCTTTTTAGCATGGACTTCTGAAAAAACATAATTAGTTATTTACTTATTTATTTTATTTTATTTTATTTTTTAGACAGAGTTTCACTCTGTCACTCTGGAGTAGATTACCATGGGGTCACTTTGCTCACAAAAACCTCAAACTCCTGGGTTAATTGATCCTCTTGCCTCAGCCTCCTGAGTAGCTGGGACTATGTGTACCTGCCACAAAGCCTGGCTAATTTTTCTGTTTTTAATAGAGAAGGGATGAGCTTAAGCAATCCACCTTCTTTGACTTCTCAGAGTGATAAGATTAAGGCAGTGTACGACTACTGCTCCTAGCCAAAACCATAATTTTTTAAAAGCACCATTTCTAAATAAATTAGAAAAATATTGGATCAGGATATACTAAAATTAATAAAATAAAATTTAGGGATTGTTCCCTCAAGTATGATCTTGCCTTTTGATTTCAATAGTTATTATTTCTCATGTTACATTATTGAAAATATATTTATTTTGTATTGAACTCTTCTGGACAATATTGATGATACTAGTCTTTATTTGACCTTTTGATGTAAACTATTATATAATCACTTTTCTAACATTAAATCTCCTTTGCATTTTAGGAATAAACCAAGTTTTTTTCAGTTTATTATTTTCATTATATTTGCATAATTCAATAATATTTTATTTAACAGTAAATTTGGTTTTGGTTTTGTGATTTTTGTTGTCAAATTTGTAAACAGGATCATGGTTTTGACTTGTAATTCATTCTTATTTTTAATCAAACAGCCTAAATGCTTGAAAACATCATAAGTCTTCATGAACAACATGTTTTGTTGATAGTTTTGTATACTAAATTGCTAGCTTGTCTGAATACTAGGTTCACTTATGAGCTGTTGATACATAGGATTATCAAAATTTCTAAAAACATATTCAGTGAGTATGTGTATTAGTATTTATTTATTTATTTATTTATTTTTTGGCTGTCACTTTGAGAGAAAGGGAAGTAAGAAGGAGGAGGGAGAGAAACTATTCTTTTGAGGCACATGAGGCAAGCCCAGATCCAGGACTGTGGGAAGGCTGAAACAGTGGAAGCCAGAGGTCTTGGTGGCTGGAGAGGCTTCCCTGTTTCACTTAAGTAGTACAAATGGAATTAATTAAAGTTTATATTCTTGTCCTCACTTGGTACTGCAACTCAAATTCTAGGAAGACGCTCCATGTTTGCCTCAGCATGAGTTAATGTCTCTCCCTTAGAAAGATGAGTCAGAAAAACTGGTTAGCAGCTCCTATACCATACACCTTCCAGGTGCTGAGAGGGAATTTAAAATCAAAAATAAGTTAAATTGTTGTCTTATTGCCAAAGAAGGTAGGATGGATACTTGGTAGCCAAAATGCAGCAAATGTTCATTGAGTTTGTGTCCATATAAACTCCCCTTTTTGGATATGTCATTTTCCTTCTCATTGCCAAGTTTCACTTTTAAAGTCTATACATACTTCTCTATGACCCCTGGCTTTAATTAGCTTATTGCATTGAAGTAATGACCCACAAAAACCCCAAGAAAAGAAAGAATTTGGATCAGCTTTCACAAAGATACCAGGAAAGATTAAGTGACCCCAATGTCGAGATGTAAGCTGCTTATTTCGGGAGACAAGAAAGGTGACTGATCTCAGCCTAAAGAGGTTTGTTCACTGCGCTGATCTCACAGGCAGGCTGTGCCTCAGCCGAATCCCTGCTCTGTTTTACATAAGCTGTGTGAATTCAGAAAACATGTTTAAGCTTTCTGTACATCAATCTGTTCATCCGTAAAATGGGAATCATAAAGTTAACTTTATCAGTAAATTACGCCGGCTCACTAACACTGTGAACCAAGCCACTCTAACATTTAATAGCTTAAAATTGCAACCACTCATTGGGTCATGTTCCTACAGTCTGGGCTTGGTTCAGCTGGCGACAGGTTTTAGTGCCTTGAGGCACTGGCTGTCAGTGAGCAGATTTACTGTGGTTTCCCTATCACACATCTAGCAGCATAGCTTGGACGACTGTAGCCACTGGAGACTACTGTCTGGGTCTCCTCCTTCTTCTCTTTGTTCCTTTCATCTCTCAGTGTTCTAGTCTCTCTCTATATGATCTTTTCCATTCTAGGAGACATGACATCTCAGAAAAGCAAGACAGCAATAGCAATCTATAAGCCTCTTTATGTCTAAGCCCAGAACAGTCCCGCTGTAACTGCTGCTGTCTCTGGTTGATCTAAACAGGTTTTAAGGCCAGTGTAGGTTCAATGTGTGAGAGGACTAGACAAGGCCTCAATTTAGGGGGGCATGATCTCTTGGGGACAACTTCTCAACAACTTACCACAAGCACTTAAGAGAACACCTGCTATATCAGCAGTGCGGGATACATGTTGTTATCCGTCTTAGGAGTATCTACTCAGTGTCTGTTAGAATTACTTACGTAATAATGCTTAATCGTAACAAGAACTACTTTAAGAAAGGAGTTTGTAAGTGAAGAAACTGATGGGCTAGAGAAGTGATGCAATGTGTTTAGATTGTATGACTGCTTAAGGAAGAGTTGGTGATTTATGCCTTGGCTCCTAAGCACATGCTACTGCCATGATTCTGGCTCTGTCGCCATCCTATACTTCCTGGCTGACCCAAACTCGAGATGGGGGCAACCCTGGTAAACTTATGAAGTCCTGAGCCTCATTTCAGGCAGGGGAGTCTCCTGGCCTTCTTGGATTCTCCTTTCCTCAGCTTTGTGCTATAACACACATTTCCACTGTGTCTAGCACGTTCACTGGACATTTTATTATGGAAACAAGAGTCTGTTGAATCCTGTGCAATTTCTTTACTTAGAATAATCTAGTTGTTATCCTGAGACAAACCAAGACAGTTTCTTCTTCAGTGTTTCTGTTTATGTCCATTGTCTTTTAACGGCATTTTGATTTTTCACATTGCATCCTCATCTACACAGCTAGCCCAGTGAGGATGGGAAAGTCACATACTTTGCGTGACTATAGACAGTAATTCTTAAACCCCTTAATTATCATCTGCAACTCTCTGTCATTCTGATAGACATGTGATTATATTTCTCCTTCAAATATGTGATTACTGAATAATCTCTAGACGCTCTTTGACAAGACTTTTTTTTTAATCATTTAAAGTAATGAGATTTTTTTCACCTCTGGTAAGAAAGCAGATGTGATAACTTTTAAAAAAATTTTGTTACAGATCATTGGTTTTCAAACACGGTGAAAATCATTATTCTTTTAAAGTAGCTTTCAAAATATTTACATAGGGGTGTTTATTATTCAGAAAAATATGCTGTCAGAAAGGAAATATGGAATTTTCTTAACTGTCATGTGATTTTAAAATAATCTAAAATAATTATAGTAACTTTGTTTGAGACATAATAGAAACCCATGTGAAACCCACCAAGTGAGCATATGCATAAGTTGAAATATTTACTAAATACATTTAACAAGAGAAATCCTAATTGAGAAAGCATCATCAAATATAAGAATGGTTTTAAACATTATTAAATGTGTGATAACTATAGGTGTAAAAACTAGTGGATGAATATTGATTTGTAAACATTAATATAATTTTTAAAACATTAAACTAATTAAAGAAGTGATTGCGTGCTTGACTTCACTTTGAGCTTTCAAGCAGAGTGCCAGTGAGACATGCTGAGCAGAGAAAGGATTCCATCCCTCCCTTCAACTTCCTACTCTTTTCTCCCTGTCTCCTCCATCAGATCATATTATCTCATTTAAGTTCTGGTAAAGAATAGTGCAAAAAAATGAATTAGAAAGAGCATAACACTTGGCAGGGTACAGGAAATATATTTGGAAGGAAGATAAAAAAAATAATCTGCAATTCCCAAATCTGGAACTAGCCCAAGTGTCCACCAATACTAAAATGCATTCATTTTCACATATTCATAAAATGGAATATTACTCAGAAACAGGAAACAAAAAAAAATTGTAAATGGCATTGACTGAAAAAATCATTACAAAGAGAGTGTATACCATGTCATTTAATTTGTATGAAATTCTACGATGGATAAAATGAATCCGTGCTGTAACTATATCCAAACAGTGGTTGCTGATGGTGGGAGGGGATGTGATTTACTGGGGAAAGGCAAGAGGGGACATTTCTGGAGTGATGGTGATTTTATGTATCTTGATAGGAGTTTGGGTTACTTGTAGGTATTTTTCAAAATTCAATGAAGGAGCATTTAAGATTTATTTACTGGGGACCAGGCACAGTGGCTCATGCCTATAATCCCAGCAGTTGGGAGGTTGAGGAGGGCGGGTTGCCTAAGTCACAGGTTTGAGAACAGCCTGAGTCAGAGCGAGATCCCATCACTAAAAAATAGTCAGGCATTGTGCTGGGCACCTATAGTCTCAGCTACTTGGCAGGTGGAGGCAAGAGGATTACTTGAACCCAAGAGATTGGAGTTGGTGTGGGCTAAGATGCCACAGCACTCTACAGAGGGTGACCAAGTGAGACTGTCTCAAATAAAAAAAAATTCTTTACTGTTTGTAAATTATATTCCAAAACAAAATTAAATTGTCTGGATTAAAAATAATAATATATAGGCTTCATACTTATGCTTGAGTTCTGATTCCATCACTTCGCAGCTGCATGAGTTTGGCAAAGTGACACATATAACACTCTGTGCTTCTCTTCTTTCCTCTAAAAGAAAAGAGATGATAATACACTACTCTCCTTCTATCCACAATATTGCTTTCAGTTACCTGCTATCAGCTGAGGTCTGAAAATCTTTAGTGAAAAATTCCAGAAATAAATGGCTTGTAAGTTTTAAGTTGTGCATCATCCTAGTAGTAGTATGAAGTCTCCCACTATCCTGATTCTTACCGCAGGGGTGTGAATCCTCTCTTTGTCCAGCATATCCACCTGTCTACACACCCGTTAGTCCCTTAGTAGCCATCTGAATATCAGATCTACTGTACACAAGCACAGTACCAGAGTGCTTGTGCTCAAGTAACCCTTATTCTATTTAGCAATACTACTAATAAAAAATAGCTATTGTTGTTACTGTGCCTAATTATAACATTTGTCATAATTATGTATGTATAGGAAAAATCAAATTCTCTGCAGGGCTCAGTACTATCCATGGTCTCAGGCATCCAATGGAGATCTTGGAATGTTGGGAGAACTACTTACGTCTTAAACTTGCTATGAAGATGAATACAAAAAATGTGTGTAAAGTTTCTATTATTAGGGATAGTGTTCAGAACAAAATTGCTTTTTCATACAAGTAGTTTCACCTTTTGTTTCTTGACAAATGAAGAATAAAGATATGAATGAATATCTTCCATATGCAGATGCTGACATACTATAGTTTTCTCATTGCAGCAAAAGTAATCTGGGAGAGGCTGTGTAATGTGTAAATCTAGACTCTTGGGAGGCACACAGGTTACCTTTGATGAGTCAGGCTCACAAGGTGACCTATCATAAGTGTGTCGGGGAAGAAGAGACAGCACAGATGGCCAGGCACACTAACATTTACCCCTAATCTGAAAATACCAGAAGGATGACTCGGGCTGGAAAAGAAACATTCATCGAATGTCCATAAATGCACTTTAATTTCACCAATAATTTTCTACAGTCTTTTCTTGGTGTGATATTTTTGTAGTAAGTGATATAACCTTCCTTTTGCTAAAAATATATAGAAAGCCAGTGCAGAACCAAACTGAGAAGATTGTGTCTCTTTACCTATAACTTCTTTCTTCCATGTAAACTAGTATAAGGAGAAGAAAATAATGCTGAGAATAGTCACTTGATTTCCCAAACTTGCTCTGTCTTTAGAAAAAGATTAGCAATGGATTAGCAGTGGAAAAAATGCTTTTAGATTTGTAAGGCTAGAATTAAGCCTGGGGAGATTCTTTGTGAGTGTTATCTTGTTTTAAGCAATATAATATTATTTTAAGTGTACTAGTAATCACTTACTATTCTTTATCCAGAAGAAAACTTGTAGTTGTTACAGAGTGTCTAGGTAGACGGATGTTATACATACCTTAACCAATGCACTCATATGTCTGTTAGGCCTTACATAGAAAGCATATGAAAGACTGTAAGGACCTGCTGAGCTGTCCTGGCCTTTACGAAATAGCAACTGCATCAGGCCAAGATTTCTAAGAAACCGGTGTGGGTAGATTGTTTATTTCATGTCATCAGAAGATTAAGAGTTAATTATTATTTGTGAAGGAGTAGCAAATATTGGTTACAATGCAGTAGTCATTGGGCAAAAAAATTAAGCAAACAAACAAACAAAACCCCCCAAAACCTGTGCATCTGAAAACTCTGAAAGACATGCAGCTAAACCTAGGTTTTCCTAGAAGCAATCTCTGAGCCTAGAATTATAGTGTAAGCAACTTTTGGAAAAGTATAAGGAATGAGAGTGGTTTTAGGAAGAAAAGGAAGGCAGCCTTCAAGCACTCAGACCCCTTCTGTTCAGTTCCCACAACTAAATCTCCTCTTTGGTTAGGCTAGAGCCAAAAATAATCTAATAATAATACCTTAAACTATAGAAAGATTGTCCACCTTCTATTTGAGTTCCCATATCTCATCTTGCTGTCATCAAGAAGGATTAACAGAGCAAGAGACTAAGACTTAGAGGAGCTGTGGTTTGCCTAGGGTCGCACAGCTGAAGAAAGATCTCAGAACCTCTCACTCTGAATCCCCTTCAGCAACATCATGGCCCTCCCCGAAAATAACACATTATTATCTATGAAGTTTTTTTCAAAAGTAAATTTTAATGTTTTTCATTATGGATATTATTCATGCAAATAATAATGAGCAACAATACAAATATTTCTTATCCTACTAGATGGAAATAACCACTACTAATATTTGGATGTATACTGAATTGTATCTTTTAGTAGTTCTTTATGCTAGATCCTATGAAAAGCAATCTTTCAGGCTTTATTCTTACCAATGAATTTGTAATTATATCTTAACAGTCATTTCCTTTAGCAATATGAAGATATTAATCCAATTTCTTCTCATTTTTATTATTAATAAGAAATGTAATGCTATCTTTTTTCCTTAAGTGTGGCTTGCCAACTTTCTCTTTAGTGGTGCAGTGGTCTGTTTTGTGTTTTACTCTGCTGTGTCTCTGGTCACTTTATGTTCATGGTTACTTTTGTATCCATAGTACTCTTCTTGATATATTTTTGTGCTTTTATGGGCTTCCTAATTTGATAATTTGCGTTTCTTATGAGTTTTGGAAGAAGTTTATCATTAAATTTTGAATATTACATTTCTTCTGTTTTTTTATTCACTCAGCCTGTGATTCTGACTCAATACATATTAGATTGTTCTATTCTTTCCCACCTATTTCTTTACTTCTCATTCATTTTATTTTATTTTATTTTTTATTAAATTACAGTGCATCTTACAAGGGTACATGTGAAATTGACAAAATGTAGAATATAAATATATTTATTTCTCATACATATCTTCTATGCCTTTGTCTCTCTAGAGAACATTGCATTGTCTATTATAATAATCAGGTTCACTAATCTGTATTCAGCTATGTCTCATCTGATTTTTGTTACAGCCATTAAATTTTGATTTATTACATTTTTTTCATTTCTCTAATTCCTTTTGGATATTTTTCAAATTTTAATTTTCCACAATTTAAGGTTTATACTCCTTCTTTATTTTAAGAAAAGATTAACTTACAAAAAGAAGAAGAAAAAATTAAACTTATTCATTTTATCATCAGTTTTTCTTTTTTCCTCTTATCCACAGAGTAAAACCACTTCCGTTTATTTTTGTCTTTTGAGTATTCCTCATTGTGGATTATTTCTTCATGTGGTTTTAAGTTTTTATTGTGGTTAATTCTTTTTTTTTTTTAATAATTTTATTGAATCATAATTATGTACATTGGTGCAATCACAGGGCACGATTCATATACATTCAGAAATATTTTGATCATACTGTTACAGATATCATATAATATTAACCTCTATTTATATAGCTATTTACATAAAGCATTTTGCATCTAGGTTTGGTGAAAAATCTAGAATAAATATTTTAGGTTCCTTTCTGGGTTTGAGGAATGCAGGCCTTCTTAGGGAGGTCAAATAGGGACCGCAAATCTAAGGGAGCTCAGACATTAAGTTTTGATTGTTTTCTAGGAGATATTTTTTCACTAATTTTTTACATATTTTTTCACATTTTTCTGTACAGAGACTGGCATTTTGGTTTCTTTAGTGTCTCTCTGAAAGTGGTTATTTGAGTCCCCCCTTAATCATGGGGCAACATTCATAGAGTTCTGGAATATTGAGATGAGATTCAAATGTAACTATTTTCTTTATACACTTCCACTGGATACTTAAATATCCCCTGATTGTGTGTTTCCCTGCTCCTACTGCTGCATTTTTAAAACCTATTCTATTAATCTCCTCTCCTTTTATAAAATGTTATTTCAAAATTATTGCATTCATAAAATTATACAATCTGTAACATTTTAGCTTTTTTACTCAGCATAATTTCATGGACATAAGCTGTTGTGCATATTAATAGTTACCTTTTTATTGCTGAGTAGCATTCCATGTTAAAAATGTGTTTTGGCTTGTTTAACCATTCACCCATTGAAAACTTTCTGGGCTATATCCAGTTTGGGACTGTTACAGATAAATTTTCTATGAATATATATGTAGAGGCTTTCTGTGAATATACAGGGTATCCATAAAGTTTGTGTGCAATTTACTATGTTAAACTATTTCAAATTGCACAAACACTTTACGTCCATCCTGTATTTCTTGGGATAAATGCTCAGGAGTGCAATTTCTGGGTTTAACTGTAGTTGCATGTTTATTTCCGTTGGTTCCATTGCCCAACTCTAGTTCCAGGGAGCAACGAGGGCTTGTCAGTGATGACCCTCACAGAGAGAGTTCTTGATCACACTTCTCCATGTGGACTGCTTGCTCTTTGCTCTCTGTGCACAGCTCTCATCTGGTCTTTTTTTTTTTTTTTCTTCCAAATCATCCTGATGACTTTCTTTATCTTTCACCCATGTTGGATCTCTTACCATTCCCCATTATTGTCTTCTTTCTTGATGTATACTGATATGTTTCCTGTGAAAGAATAGAAGGCAGATACATTTTTGAGGATGTGTCTAAAAGTATCTTTATTTCTATCCTCACAATTGTTAGAAATCTAAGTTAAAATTTTTTTTTTTAGAATTTGCAAAATATTATTTACTTATATCCTTTCAACTACTGTTGCTATAGAGATTTCCGACACCATATTTACGTATGTGATTCTTTCACCTCATCTCTGGTTATTTGTACATTATTCTCCCTTCCAAGTGATCTACAGTTTCACAATGGTGTACTTTTGTGAGACTTCATTGTCACACACTTTGGGACCTTCAGTGGTCCCACTGAATCTGTCAATTTATATAATTTGGTCCAGGAAAATTCTTATGACTTGTGTTCTTTGATCATTCTGCCCTTTGGTTTATTCTTTCTTTTTGGAATTTCTTTGGAAATGTTTGTATAGAGGATGGTAGAATTTTAATATTGTTTTTCTCCTGATTTCCTTCTGTTTTTCTTTCTTTCTTTCTTTGTTTTTTTTTTTTATCGTTAGGGATTCATTGAGGGTATAAAGAACCAGGTTGCACTGATTGCATTTATTAGGTAAAGTCCCTCTTATAATTGTGAACCATCCCCAAGAGGTGTGTTGCACCCCATGACCCTCCACCACCCCCCCTTTTTCCCTCCTCCTGTACCCCCCTTCTCCACCTCCACTGTGTACTAGGTCACCAATTGTTTTCATATCAGAATTGAATAAATAGGACTCTTGCTCTTCCATTCTTGTGATGATTTACTAAGAAGAATGTGTTCCATCTTGGTTAATACAAAAGATGTAAAGTCTCCATCTTTTTAAATGAATAGTATACCATGGTAACACATACCACAGCTCTTAATCCATTCCTGGGTTGGTGGGCATTTGGGACATTTTCACATTTTGGCAATTGTAAATTGAGCTGAGATAAATAGTCCAATGCTAATGTTATTATGATAAAAGGATTTGTTTTTTCTTCTGGGTAGATGACCAGTAATGGATTATAGGTTCAAATATGTGCTCTAGTTTGAATTCTTTGAGGATTCTCCTCACTTTTTCCAAAAAGATATTAGTTTGTAGTTTCATCAGAAGTGTAAAAGTGTTCCCTGCTCTCCACATCCGGGCCAGCATCTACAGTTTTGAGACTTTGTGATATGGGTCATTCTCACTGGGGTTAGGTGACATCAGGGTGGTTTTGATTTGAATTTATCTAAAAATTAGGGACTATGAGTGTTTTTTCATATGTTTATTAACCATCTGTTTTTAGAGAAGCTTCTATTCATTTCTCTTGCCCAGTGATATAAGGGGTTGTTATCTTTTTTTGTTCTTGCTTTATTGGATATTTCATGAACTTTATCTTTGAGAACTTTGTTATCTTGAAATTTTCATTTATAATACAATGGTTTTGATTTCCAGGAGTACTTTTTGTGAGTTTTTGGAATGTTTCTTGACATGTGAATGCGTAGCGCATGGATCTTCTCTCTCTGACAATATTAATGATATAATTTTATTGTTTATTTTGCCTTCTACTCAAATAGCTCTCACATAATTCTCCTTGTTTTATTCCTTCTCACACTTCTCACCTTTCAGCTCCATTGATTTTTGGAACTGCTGGTAGCTGAGCCTTTAGGAAGGTTTTATGTTATATATCAGGTTATTGTTTCTGTAGGTTATTTAGCATTCAACAATTTATGTTTGATTTCCCAAAGTTTTGCCTTTGCCTTCTCTCCCTCCACCCTCATTCCTTATATCTTTTATATTTAAAAAAATCTATTTAATGTACTTACCTTGAGATTTCTGGGTATTGGCATTGGAGAGAGTGATATCGAAAGTATGTGTCCCATCTCCTTCTAAAGTGAGAAATCGCTGGTTATTTATTGGGGTCTGTAGTTTTGATGACTTTTACAATATATGTAATGGGTATTTTTTATTTATGTTTTCTACCTCTTGTTGCCTCAATTTGGACAACTTACAATTTCTAGAAATCATGAATTTTATTTTCATTTTCATGTATTCGTGACGTATTTTCTCACCTGTGATTTTATTTATGCCCTTTCTTTTTCTATTTTTCATTTGTAATTTCCCCCTCTTCTTGATTGCCTATGTGAATACTAATTTAACTTTTCATTTCCCTCCTGAAATTTAAATTTTGGATTTACTTATCCTTTTCGTAATTTATTAATTTATATTTTCATGCTTTTCAATGTCATCTTCTCTCTTTCTATAGGACACAGAAGGGCTTTGTGCTTTTCTTCTTCCTTTTCTGTACCTGGTTCCCAGAGGCAGTTTCTGTCCAGGGTTAAATAAGTGGCAGAGGGGTGAGTAGAGTCTACATAGAGGAAGGATTCCCTGAACCATCCTTCCTTAAAACTTGTATTCAACTCCATTTTCCTATTATAGGTGGGACACTCTCCAGCTGACCACTTCGCATTCCCATCTTATGAGTACCATGGCAGTTTTCCCGGCTCATTGTAGTCCTCTTCTTCACATTCTTCACAGGTTCTCTCTGTTGAGATCCCCACCCTACTGGACAATCTCATTGATAGAACTCAAAGACAGCATTCTTCTCTCTGTCTTTATGCCTCTTTGCCTCTCCCTCACTCTTAATCTCTCTCTCTCTCTCCCCCACATCTGGTTCACAGGAAACCAAATGCTCTAATATTTAATCAGTGGGATGACAGATTCCTCCCAAACTATAGTGTTCCACTCTGTGCTTTTGGTCATTTCACCCTACCTATCCCCTCAGGCTTTTAGATTTCTCAGTTAGCACACAGTTTGCTGAGTACTAACATTCCTGAGACACTTGGTAAATACTGCCAGCGGATAGTGGATTCCTCGAACTTTCTCTTAAAAGAGAGGTGCCTGTGGGTCGACGGAGTAGAACACTGGCCCCATATGCTGGAGTTGGCGGGTTCAAACCCAGCCCCCGCCAAAAACTGCAAAAAATAAAAAATAATAAAAAAAAGACTTGAGAGGCAATATGAGGGAGTATTTTGTACCCTACCCACCTACATACAGAAGGAAAATTTCCTTCCGTTTTTCCAAAAATTTAGTTTTTCAATTTCCAATTATTTTGATGTATTCAGTTTCAATAACTTATATCTTAAGGTGGATGAAAGACCAGGGGTGACAAAAGTGTTTTTTTAACTACCTACTTCACAATCTAGCATAGACAGGTAGTCCAATAGTATTCCTATTTATTCTTTAAGATAATTTTGGGGCCTTTGTCAAAACTGCATTTAAGAGTATAAGTTTAATATCCTTTTAGCAGGGTGTATAGTTTTGTAGTTAATTTAAATATTTATATTTATGCTAGTATGTGTTTGTGTGTGTGTAGTATTTTTTATAATTTCCTTATGTTAATATGCAACAGGCAGGGGTCTAGCAGGAAACAGAACTCCATCCAAATGTTTTATTTATACAGATATCAATTGCTCTTACTCTCCTCCTCAATCTCTAATCAATACTCCTAGTTGCCAAAAACCATTCATACACCTGTGAACAAGCAAGCCCAGTTCTGAAGGTGGTCAAAGCAAGATGAAGGAGAGACCATACATAGCATCAGTAGGCAACGGACACGTAGCAAATAGAATATAAGTATAGTATTTTCCTGTTGTTCCCATTTAATAATAAACTTACATGTACATTATTGTAGTTAGAAAAATGTGAATTTTACTTTTTTGACTCTCTGAAATATTTTCCAGAAAGACTATCATGCCAGCCTTACTTATTTTGTGTGATAGTTGTTTACAGCCGCTATTCAGTTATTTGTTACCAACCTACTAATGTTCTTTCTACAGAGGTCGCTGAAGATCTCAATTCACAAATTTAAAGATAATTCCAGATAATCTACACTATACCTTGCCTTTTATAGACAATTTTCAATAGTCTCTTTCTATCATTTCATGAATGTTCTTTAATATTATTCATTTTCTTCACATTTGGATGCACAGTTGACCTGCTTAAATCCAAGGAGCTCTCTGCTGAGGCTTTTTTATTACATTTAGGTTTACCCTATTTTCAGAAAATGTGAATCGCACTGTACTTGTTGAACTTTATTATTTTTTTTCTGTTGCACCTCTTCAATGGACCATCTTGGTCTTGAGTATATTAATAATAACATTAACACTTTCATGTTCTCATTTTCTACTCATATGCATATAAAAGTGAGGACAGAATAATGAAAGGTTCAAATTTACTCATAAACCAGCTGTGAGATAAAAGAACAGGGATGCTGTTGTCATACACCATTTTTCCTAAGAAGCAGCACTACTTCCTGGGGGCTCAAAATGATTGCTCATATCTGATAAATTAGAGTCAATAGTTAGCTTAGAAAAGGCTAGTGGCACATGTAACACATGGAAGTGGAACTAAGTAAAGTTGTTTCTTCCTGTGCATAAATATTTTGGCATATGGTATATTATTTGATGGAAAAAAGTTTGTGACACTATTAAACTGGATTGTACCTTTTCAAAACAACAGATCAAACAATAGAGAAAAACCTTAACTCTTATACACTTTCAATATTTACAATCTTGGTTTTTGAAAATTTTTATTTCAGATTTATATGAGGGTGCAAATGATTAGGTTACATAAAGCTGAAGTTATAGTTGAGGCAGGGAGTGTGCTTTGCACCTTTGTGCAGATTAGGTGAGAGCTTACCAACACCCCTCTCTCCTCCGATTTACCCCTCTTCTCCCTCCCTCCCACTTGCGCATAATTGTATTTTTCTCTCATGTGGGTGTGTAGTTATTTATCTATTGCTTTCATATTCATATTGCATACATTGGATACTTGCTTTTCCATTCTTGTGTTACCTTGATAAAGTGTCCCACATATATGTGCACACGCATACCTCATACATACACACCCATATTTTTAATCATCTAGTATTATTTTTAGTAATTTTTAAATTTTTAATTTTCCAGTTTTATTTAAATATATTTTTTTACTTTTTGCCATTTGACTCTAAGAAGACTTTTCCTTTTTATAGGTGAACTTATCAGTTTTATATTCATTGCTGCCACAAAATTATAGGTGCTTGAACTTCCTTTATGTCTTCTCCTATTTATGCTTCCTTTCCTTTTCTTATTGGCAAACCAGTATTTATTTATTTTATTTATTTATTTATTTATTTATTTATTTATTTGCAGTTTTGGCCAGGGCCAAGCTTGAACACATGCCCTTGGTATCTGGGGGTGGCGCCCCACTCCTTGAGCCCCATTCCTCTTGTAACTGCAAAAATAAAATGTGACTTAGTGATACAAATTTAATAGAGCGTCTTCCTTTCTTGAAAGGTGTATACATTTTTGGAGGGAAGCTTCTGAATGTATTTATTTTTTGGTTGAATATGTGTTGCCCTTTCTTTTCTGAGGCGCGACCCCCAGTGTTTTTATGTTATTGTCTTTATATAGTAGCAGGCAACTTTTTAATTTTCTTTTCTGGTTCACAGTAACCTGAGTTTTTTGTTTGTTCTGTTTGCTTGTTTTACTGTATGGAGTGAGATATTCTTCTTGTTTAAAGTAACCTGTCATCTTTGTGGATTTTTTTTTTCTGATATATACTGATAGTTTGTAAATGGTGGCATATTGTTGACTCCTTACCTATATAATATATTAAATGCTTTCTTGCCTGTAATTAATCGTTTTGCGTTTTTCCTTTGTGTTCTGTTTGGTTTGGTCTATTCTTTGCATCACTCTTTTTTAAAAGAGTAATTGTACTTTATTGTTTCTAATATTTTAATTTTGGAAATTTATTGTTTACTTATTTTACAAACTCTAGCAAGCCCTTATCCTTCTATATGTCTTTCTGTATCTTTTTGAAGTAGGTAAAAATACACCAGTATATATATTACACACACACGTACACACACAAATTGTCAAAAGTGTATATACATTTTAAGAAAGAAAAAAGCGTATTAAAATTGTAATACTCAGTATCTGCCAAAAAGAAAAGATGAATGCAAACCATATTGGACTCCTCTTGTAACTGCAGAAATAAAATGTGATTTAAGTGATACAAATTTAATACAGCGTCTTCCTTTCTTGAAAGGTGTATACATTTTTGGGCAGCAGCTTCAGAATGTATTTATTTTTTGGTTGAATATGTGTTGCCCTTTCTTTTTTGAGCAAGTAAAACTTATGCTTTTAAAGGATACATTTATTTTCTTCTTTTACTTTAGACATTTTGCTCTCTTTCTGTTTGTCTTTAAATGATAATAGATCCATTTATACTATTTTTCTTTTAATGCTGTAAGGTGAGTTATCTCTGGAACTCTTTTCTCTCCATGTGCAAAACCTTTAAATTCTTACCATTAATCTAATTTGTTTCTTTATTGTTTTTACGTTTGGGGCTGGGAAAGATTTCTCTTTTTTTAAAGGTTATCTTTCTGGATCTGGATGGCCCCCAAACTAATGAACTTATTGCCTTCATAAAAATTTGGGTTAGAGAAAGACCCAGCAGCCTGCACACTCTGCGCTGTGCATTTTTTCCTCCTAAAAACTTCCCATCCTTAATCATCCCAATCCACATACCAGCTTTTTTTGCTGGTATTGATCTGAGGTAGATAAAATTATCCTGAATTGGTTGGTTCCTGTCTCCCCCATCTTCTCTTTCCTGTATAGGTGGGTTCTCCTCTGTCATTGAGTTACCTTCACAGTCTTGATTGACACTGAGAAATGAGAGAGAATCCCACCTGCTCCGGAGTCCATAATCTTGTCTTCTAAGTCTAACTTTTTAAGTTGTGTGAATAAACCTTTAATAAAGTTGCTGAATGAATGAGTTAGAGAGAGCTTCTCTGGGGCAGGAACTAAGTACAACTGATCATTTTTGCTCTTGGACAATGAACGTCATTTATCCGTGTCTTCCTTTTCCTCATCTGCTTAAGCAGGTACCACATAGTAGATATGTCTTGCAGGAGTGTGAAGAAACTAAAGATTTTCCAGCCCTGTGCTTGGCACATAGCACGATTTCAGAAGCCACGGCTGATGTCTGTGTAGCCCAACTCCTTTATCTTGTAGGAGGGAAGCTGAAGCCAACAGTAACTGAGCTACAACTAGATCTAATCTCTGACTCTGCAATTAGTGCTTCCTTGAAGGAGTAAAGTTAGCCTCACTTTATCTTCTCCATGTATCTGTGCCTAAATTTGTTTCTGCAGATATTCAGACATGAGCACAGCGTGCAAATAGAGCATATGCACTTATGTAGTGTCCCTGAGAAGACAGAAAAGTCCAACTTGTACTTGCTTTTCGCAGTTAAAGATTTCTATTAAGCTAACTCTTTTGTTTTATTTAATTATTTCTTCAAGAGGCATGCAACCTAAAAGTCAGTTTTCAGGACGATTGTTTATATTTTATGGTCAATTCCAACTTACTTATTATGATACCTTCTCTCTCCTGGGAAGAAACAGAAGTATTTGAAGCTTGGCTGATCTCTGGGAGATGAGGCGTGGGGGTGTCTGATGAGAGAGAGGGACTTTCCATCTCATCCACTGCACCAGCCTGGCGCTTTGATGATACCAGTGATGTCCGAGGTCTCTCTCTCTCTCACCTTTTCTCCTTCATGAGAGGGAACCACTTCCAGCTCTCTTTGGAAGGGCTCTAAACTTTCTCTTTATTCTTTCTAAATAAAATCTCTCTTTGTTACCCTGAAAAAAAAGAAAAAAGAAGAATGATGTCTGAAATATGATAGGAGAAACAAGTACTGAGGGAATCTGGTAATTCTATTCTTACACTGGCCCAGCTTCTGTTGTAATAATAGAAAAGAACATTGCCTTCCCTGGCAGAGGACACACTCGCCAAGGGGTAGTTCAGGGCTTTTAAGTAGATGGTATTTCCTTTGCACATCTTGAAGCAGCATGCTATACACACACACACATATATCTGATATATATGCTATGTTATCTGAGAATTTCAGTCACACAATGTCAGAATTAGAAGACGCTTCTCGGAGACAATCAGAATCTCTTAAGGATGGGGCAGAGCACGGGATTCAAGTTTTTAAAATAACTGCCAACTAATGCTACAAAATTTTACAACTCAATGTGTGGCTCTTATACTGTCAGGAACAGCATCATCTGAGGGCTTATTATAATGAAGAATTTCAGGTCCTAGCTACCCTAGACCAACTGTGTCAGAATCTGCATGTTAACAACATCCCCTCATCTTTCACATGTACATTAAAGACTGGGAAACACTCACCTTGGTCTGTTATAGTGTTTCATAAACTGGTATTAAATGCATATTAAAATCACCTGGGGACCTTAGTATTTTTTTTTAATTTTCCGTTAGCATGATGATACATATGATTAGGTTACATTATTTGCATTTATAAGGTAAAGTTTGAGGTGTGAGTTTTGCACCCAGAAAGTGTTCCATATACCTGTACACTGTGCTCAGCAGGTGGGAACGTAGTGAGCCGCTTCCCCCTTTCTTGAGTTTAATTATGTCTTTTTCTCCTGAGGGCCGATAGTTGTTGATCCATTACTTTCAGATTAGTACTGGGGATTAGTCCAGGGGATGCTTGCTTTCCCGTTCTTGAGATGCTTTACTTAGGAGAATGTTTTCCAAATCTATCCATGTAAATACAAAAGATTGAACCCAAAATGACTCAGTTCAAATAAAGCAGAAGTTTTTTAAAAGCTCCTGAGCAGATGCCTCACTATTGTAAACTTCTAAAGGCGTCATCATGTGGTAAGCAGCCAGCGGATGACACCAGAGCTCGCTGGCTATGTACGATTCGGTCCAAAGTCACACCAGCATTGCTTTTTGCTCCACAGCAGAGAGCAGGTTGGACTGCTTATCACAAGGCTGGCAAGCAGCAAAGTCCTATTGGGTCCTACAGCACAAGAATTGTTTGGGGCTTGACAGTAAGATAGCATCCAGCCGCAAAGGTTGTCTCAGATCCACAGTTCTCTCCTGGGGGTTGATATCTAGTGGTTTTCAAAAGGAGGAGAAATAAAGATTATTCTAGTCTCAGCATTCTCTATTTCAGAATCCTTTGTAATTCTGTATTTTAACTTTGATATGCCTGATATGTCATTCATTCCTTCAAAATGACACTGTCAGATTGGCTTTCCCTTCCTCTCCTAAGAGTATCTTAAATTGACTAGAAAAAGAAATGCCACTGATTGAACTTTTTAGACTGCTTTACTCTTCATATTCATGGCTATTCTGTAATTATGCAGATTTAGATGATATAGCTTACTACCTTCCCAAACAAAAATGCTTCTATATATCAAAATACATAATCCAAGAAGCTTTTTTTTCACTATCCCAAATGATTTAGTATTTCCACTGTGAATTCCTATGCCAATTATTGCTTGCATACTTTAATCATTAATAATGGACTGACTTACAATATTTCTTTTGTAGGTCTTTACAGTACTTTTACGTTTTATTATTATTTTACTTTCTACATGTTATGTCTTGTTTCTCTAAATAGGTCATAAACTCAATGAAGCCAAAAAAAAATCTTATGTTTATTGGTACCTTCCAACTGCACAAAAGTTCATCTTTTTTAACACATCAGAATATAAAATTAATATGTTTGGGATTTCATTTTTTCTCCTCACAGAGATTTCTCTAATTTTTCTTACATGTATAAGTACAATACTCTTTTTAAGGTATTAATTGTGTATATTAAAGTGTTTAATACTTAATGAAAAAACTCCAGATCTTTAACAAGCATTCACAGTTAGATATTGATGAAAGAAAATTATATCCCCAACATAACAGGAAATAGTCTTATCTTGTCAGCACTCGGCTGTGAAAACATAGACAGGGACAGATCTTCCTACTGAGAGGTAAAACTCCAATAGGTCCCTCTGACTGTGATTAAACTGAATTCCACAAAAAATGATGACAGATTGTGTTACAAAAAGGAAATACTTATTAACTCCTTTTTCATGAAAAAGCACAAAAGTCGCCGGGTGTTGTGGCGGACACCTGTAGTCCCAGCTACTTGGGAGGGAGAGGCAAGAGACTCGCTTGAGTCCAAGAATTGGAGGTTGCTGTGAGCTGTGATGCCACAGCGCTCTATCCAGGGTAACCGCTTGAGGCTCTGTCTCAAAAAAGAAAAGAAAAGAAAAAGCACAAAAGATAAGGTCCACTGAATTGTATGTATTGAAGGAGCACACATATCCTCCCCTTGAATCCATCTAATAACATTGAAGCCATATCTTTAGATTGATAAAAATATATATGAAGTTATTCTTTAAGAGTAATATTGCTCTGGAAGATATTCAGAATCACTCAGGTCAAATAATCTTTCTGAGCCTTCTTTCGTCTTGAATTATAATTATGGCACTGCATAAAGTGAGTTCTCAGAAAGTATAAACCTCATCAGTGATAGGATTGTTTAATATCTGGGGTTCCCCGGGGTTCTGTGTAAAGAGAAGTGGAGGGAGACATGATAGAGACACATCAACATAAATTTCACCCAAGTGATGCATAGACTAGTAGTGTAGCCCAAGAAACAGCTCTTGCTAGTATGATGTAGTGGGAAGGGATTGGAAGGGTTTTAAAGAAAAGACCTTTAGTGTGAATCTTGAAGGAAAAAAGAGGAAGAGTAGAATTTGGACATTATGCAAAAAATCATAAATTCAGAAACAGCTCTGAATGTCCGTGTACATCAGAATATTAAGTAGTTTTATAGCTGAAGCAGAGAGAGTCTATGGCAAAGAGTGAAAATGACCATAGACAAAAGATGGAGTGATTGGATAGATGAAAATGGGCCTTTGCTATGTCAGATTCAGTTTAGATTTATTTGCACAGTCATTGATTTGGTGTTATTAATACTTTAGTAGGAAAGTAATATCATATAATTTGTATTTTTCAAAAAATAACTTCAGCTACAATGAGGAAGATGCCTTGGAATGGGAATAAAAACAACTCATTTATATATTCAACAGTTCAAATAAGATATTTTATATCTTGATGAATCACTAAGATTTGTTACTGATAAGGTTTCAAAGGATGAGAAAGTAGAAAGATTTAAAAGTCAATTTGAGTTCATGCAATTAACTAACAAAAAATTTTGTTAGGTTGAAAAAAGTGATAAGTGAGAGTAAATCACAGTTCAGTTTGGAACAAGTTGAGTTTAATATGCTGGTTTCTGATATTTAATAAGCAATAAAAATCTATGGATCCAACATTTCTGAAGAATGGACTTTATTAAAGTAGAAATTGGATTGTATCTGGAGATTTTAGGGCAGAGGAGACTTCCTAGGAAGTATAAACTTTGAAGAGAAATTGATGATCAATATGGAGAAACATAACAAGAGAATGAAAACAAATTTTCAGTAAGACAGGGCAGAATGAGAAGGAGTAGGATAGGATTATAATGGTCAGAGTGTCTGAGCAAAGACATACTACCCAAATGCCATATAGAAGTCAAACAGGAGAGGGATTGAGAACGCTCAACAGACTTCAGACACTGATGAGTTTTGCAGGAGGTGCTGTGGTGGATTACAGGGACAGGACACGAATGTGGGTGAGGAGTGAACAGAGATCAAGGGGTTTCTGCTGCTAATAAAGGTTCAGAGTAGGCAGCGCAGGAAAGAAAACATTTGGTTCCTTCAGGGAGAGAGTTTAGTTTGTGGAGGGACTGTTTAACATATTGGTTGTGAAATACAAGGAAATAAAAGAGAAGAACTTCAACATAGAGTTGGTTGAAGTCAAGGTGTTTGCTTTCAAATGAGAAGAGCAAAGTGAAATTAAACCTGAAAGGTTATGAGAATGCTGCTCCTCTATGACAGCAAGACGATGATTAAGCAATAGACTCAAATGAAGATGAGCTGAAGTGGGAGGTGAGAGTCTGGGGCTTCTCCCTGAAGCCCTCAAGGTGTTTTCTGTGAAGTTGGCAACATAGGATGTCTGAGGGTGGAAGGTGCAGATCCTGAGGATCAACATTTATAATGATAGATATTAGGCAGAGTACTTTAATTTTTTTTTTTTTTTGCACCACCAGACAGTTGAGGGGGAGATGTACAGAAAAAAGTGTTTGGAATAATTTGCACATTGTCAGCAAAGCTAGAGCAAAGGATAGAGGACAAGTGGGTTAAGTATAACGAGGAGAGTGTAACTAAGATAACTAAGTAGTCTAGATAGGGAAAGAAATAAAATTGGGAGACATTTAGGCTTGAAGCAAATGGAGATACTGAGAAAAGTAAGGCTGTTTGGTGGAAATTAGTGGATGTGAGAGTTGTACGAGGTTTTAGTGAAGGGGGTATTTCAGGCAGAATAATAAGGTCATGGCATAAGGAAGGGGATAAGGAAAGAAATTAAGAAATTATGAGGTAAATTTGGAGAACAGCATAGGTCCACAGGTGCAATTTTTATGTTGCCTGATGTGGTTGAGTTCAGAGAAAGATGAAAGCAAAAAAGTACACATATAGCTTATTTATGAGGTTGGACCATTGCATTTTAGAACTCCTCCAGGAAAAAGGTGCAATAATTACAATGAGCTGCATAACTAACTCATTGCCATGTATCACTATGGTCGCCTTTCATGTGCTCCCTTGAGAAGCTATGAACTGATGCCAGCACCTAGGCCACCCTTTGAAGCAATTTTGTAATTCTATTACTGGAACAGCCATCAGAACTCTCATCCTACAAGGTATGACAATTAAGTTCAGGAACTCATATATTACACATAAATACATATATTAAGTATGGTCAGAAGGCTGTCAAGTGACTCAGGCTATTTCTCCCATTGTCCTAGGGTCGTGAGGTATCCAGACTTGAACTGAGCCATCCATCATCTGAACTCCCTGTTCACAAACAGAGAGACAACACAGGGCATATTGTTCAAGCTACTTATAAACTTATCCTGTCTCACAGTATTTTTTTCCTTTATGCATAAGTCATATAAACATGTAACTTTCACCCCCTCCATGAAGCTTTCCTTAATATTTATTTATTTATTTATTTAAGACAGAATTTATTCACAGAAAAGAATATAGAAAACATTAAGGCTCCTGGTAGAGGGAGAGAATTGCAGTGGGGAGAGAGAAGCTCTCCGTTTCTCTCCCAATCTTTCCCCATCTCCTCCTTTAGGCCTTTAGTCTCAGGGTATATATAGGTGTATGGGTTCCTTGGCCAGGAAACGAATGAATTCAGTCCCTTTCGCCAGGGGCAAGGTGAATGAATGTATCAATGAAATGATACAGTCCATTCATGGAATTGAGGCCTAGGAAGTTCACAAGAAATATTCTTTGTTGACATTAATCCTTAACATTTTTCGGTTCTTTCTGTTTCTTCTGTGTTAAGACATTGGCCCTATTCTCTCTGTATTCTGTTGATTTATGAAGAATATTTTTTGAACACTGCTTTATTTGCTATTCCCTATAGTCCTGGCATATTGTTTTGTGAAAATGGGCTACT
>CAUYON010170720.1:0-15785 GCA_963573935.1 Arctocebus calabarensis
GGGGAAAGACTGGGAGAGAAACGGAGAGAGCTTCTCTCTCCCCACTAGAATTTTCTCCCTCTAACAGATGCCTTAATGTTTTCTGTATTCTTTTCTTTCTTTTCTGTGAATAAACTCTGTCTTACAAAAATTAAAAAAAAAAATGCCAGTTCCATTGTTCACTTAGAAGTAAGACTTTCTGAGTTTGGAATTCTTTACTGCTTGGATTAAGCAGATGATTTAAAAATGTTCATTTCCCTCACAAAATTTATTTTAGTTGTTAGAGATTTAAAAAAAAGTGATTTGAGTAAGTTCTTATTTATTTCAGGCACAAAACTAATGATTTATTAAGAAAAATGCTTTTAGACTGGAATCTTTAATGCAAATCACATTTTAAACTTATGTTACCCCCACTTCTAGTGACAATAATAAAATCTGTGCTAGCTCTAGCAGCACATACACTGTAAATTGGATATGGTAATGGAAGCTTACATAGAAAACAATAAAATGCTTTACAAGCTGTACACCTCACAAAGAAGCTGTGATCATCCAAATTTTGAATGTATGTGATACCATATAACATCATTTTTAAAAAGTAATGACGATCTAGATATCTATTACAGGCAATCTATTTAAAAATTCATTCATTTCTGAAATTAATGTGACTTTCTTTCCTTATACAAATTGTTGATATACAAAATAGTAACTGATTATTTTTATGGTATGTATGCAATGACAAGTGAATCTCCTAAAATTTCCAACTCTCAATTGCAGAGGAGAACTTACGTAAACTTTGTAAAAGACAAGACATCATTGCAAAAGGATCAAGAGTGGTCATTAATCATGCTAACTTTTTGTAGGCAAAAAACCAAACCAAAACAAACAACAACAAAAAAAACTTTTAAAAATCTTAACAGTTTCAAGACTGTATTATTTAATTGTACAATTTTGACAGTGAGACATGTGAGTATGATGTTTTACTTGTGGAATTTGAAATGAATTACCCTTAAATCTTCTCATTTCTTTACACAATGCTTTACCTCAATTATTATATCTTCATCATTCAGAAGAAATTGTGGCACTATATATTTGTGAAACTCAACATTTACAACAATTTGTTATATATTATTTATTATGGAATATATTTTTAAATTTGTAAACCCATAAACCCATATTAGTTTCCATAAAGTTGCCTCAGGGCACTATCTTTGACATATGGAAATTACATTTAAACTCAATGACATGTTTGATATATAGAATGATTATATGTTTTGTGGAGTTATTAACATAAACATTATTAAAACTCTTCTTTTCTGGTTACATTATCTCTGCACATACATCAAATCAGAGTAACAAAGAATAACTTTTCCATCTTGTTTTCTGAATGGGTTATTTACACTTTTAAACCTCACATCTAATTCTCAGGGCTTTCCATCATTTTATTTTGCACAAATTTCACCAATCAACTCTCCAGGGGTCATAATCTAAACACAGAGGACATTACAAAAATTTTCTTTTTTAACAGTTCTCGTGTGTGCTTCATATACTTTTAGAGTTCTGAGATAAGAAATTACACAATTGCAAGTTGTGTGTAAAATATGTCAAAATACTAATATATTTAATTATGAAAATCAAACTTTGCCATATAACAAGTAAGTGAAGTCAACTCAAGTCCAATTTGTTGACTCAGCGGAATCATTTGCAAGCAACTGTTGGGTTGCCTTCAGTGGGGTGAACTCGTGTACTGAATCAATTTTTATATTCAATGTTAGTGCTCCAATAGACTTGAGTAAAACAAAGATGCTGTGTAGGGTATCTGATTTATTTTCTATTTAGTTTGTAATGCTTATGTAGAGGGATAAACCAAGAAGATTCTTCCTGACCACACTTGAGAATTGACTCGAGTAATTACTAAGATTAGTTTTCAGTGTGTTTTATAAAAAATATGACTTACTTTCACAGACGTGAAGAGATACAATTTCACAATGGTGGTTACAATGGTAGAAATACATATTGCCAATAAAATGTTAGCAAGAGATTTAAAAATGACTGTACAGCACCGCATCAGAGAATTGTGTTAACTGCCAAATAAAATTATTATTTTTACATATAAATTAAATCATTAAATCTTTTTAGATCAAAAAATGGGAGATGCTTTTTTAGTTTCCTTCTAAATCCTACCAAAATATGTTGTGATGTGGAGCAAAAGATGGTAGAAAATGATGGAGTTTTTTTTAAAAAGACATTCATGCATTTGAGCCACCATTAGTTTCTGACTCTAATACGAGGCAGATCATTAATCTTTTGCAAAGCTGACTTTAGCTGCTGAAACTCTTTTTAGTGCTTTTCAAGACAAAGATGAGATAGGCCTTGTAAATTTAGGAGTTAAGATGTGTTTCCAACATGTTAATTTAGACAAGCTCAGCTGTTCTTTGAAACACCAACTTTACAATAAAACAAAATGCTTTGTTCTAGAGAAATGATGAAAAGTAATAATACAGAAAAACAAACCCAGACGAGATCCTACAGAGTTTATTACAAATGATACCGTTTAAATCAATGAAAACAAACCCCATTTGCTTATGTGTCATCCTCAGTCTTAATGATGTGGAAAAGGGTAACATTGAACAGGACCTGGTGGCCATTGTTCCAGGCATAAAGCGCTCTATCTCTTGCATTGTAGTCAAGCATGGAGATGTGAAAATATTGGTTATGGAAGGGAATGTCTGTGTACTCGTATGTGGACGTTTTGGTGGAATAGGAATAATACACCTTGGCTCCAGTTAAGTGGGAGTTGGTGACATAGAGGGTCCCACAGATCATGAAAGATTCCCCCGCACTTCTCTTAGGGTAGCCAGTGCTCCAGCTCTTCGTCACCTCCAAGGTGTCTTGGTTCAGTTGGCTGATGACAATATTGCCCGCATTCTGGTTAGTGGCGTACACAGCCCACAGCCCGATCTCATCAGCCATGAGGTCGATGTCGGAGAATCCACCCCACGTGTAGGGGTAAACGTTGTGAAAGCCGGCATACTCCAGGCTTCGCTGGGCAAGGACTCTCCCCAAATCAAAGCTGTATTTGATGATGATGTTACTTTGATACTTATTAAAATAGAGCGAGCCGTTGTAGACAACGTGGTTAGTTCCTGCCCACTTGAAAGGGAGATTGTATGTCCTTGATTCAGCCCCACTGACAAAGTCTGCCATTGATTTGTACTCACGGACAATTTTATTGTTAGTGTAACTGTCCATGTACCAGACCTGAGAAGGAGAAGAAAGAATGAAGTGACTGAGTTCTGTGTTTTTCTGAGAATTCCAAAATAAAGACAGTGAGAGGCCACATGCACTAAGGTCACAATCCTCAGGCTCCCGAGGCCACATTCCTTCACTCCCACCCGCTGCAGTGTGCTAACACGTCAGGCTTCTGTAAAAACATTGGCATCGTCTATGTGGAAAAGAAATAACTAAATTTATTTCCTCAATGTTAATTTGCTTTTTGCTTTTCCCTCTTTGTTTTTTAGTGGCTTTTTTTTTGTTGTTGTTTGTTTGTTTAGACAAAGTCTCATTCTGTTGCCCTAGGTAGAGTGCCATGGCATCCTGGCACAGCACCTCAAACTCTTGGGTTCAAGTAATCCCCTTGCCTCAGTCTCCTGAGTAGCTGGTACTACACATGTGATTTTTAGTTTTTACCATTTGGGGCAAGCACTGAGGGAAACAAAAGTAGGTTAATGTAAACCACAGGATCTGATAGTTCAATACAATCAGTAACAACCGCAAAAACTATAACCATCAGCAAATTATATTTATTTTGTCTTTTTCTCTGAAGAAAAAAAGGTCTAATTTTTGCATATTCAAACTATTTCTCCTTTACAGATTCTATAAAATCTTCTAATAACACTTGTTTATTGGATCAGCTTGTAGGTACAACTACCTTTTAATGAAACAATTTTACCAAATGAATAACTAATTCTGTTTGAATGGAAACTTTGAGAATCTTAATTTATATTGAGTTCTGTGATAGAACATCATCAGAGCTATGACAAGTGTCCATGATATTTATTTACATAATATAGTCATTGGAAACTTACAAAAAGGCACTCAAAAAAGGTTTCAGTGCTATTTCTTTTAAAATTATCTATGGACTCTAGGGATATTTCAGTTTATTTAATGAATTAGTCAGTCCTTGAGGTTCTTCCACATTTAGTGCTACATTGTTCCCCACGCAGAATAGGTAGTAGAAAGAATACACTACACACAAATTGTCAGCTTATACTTAGACCTTTTCAAGCATAAAACAAGACTAAAACCAATCAAGATTAGATGCACTAAGTGGTTGAATTATAGGATGGGACATTTTACTAAAATAGGTTTGCCATACATTTACATATATCAATTTATCAAACAGAAAATATTTGCAAACAAGTGCAACATTTTTCATGTTGATACCAATACCGTTTAAAGAAAATAAATAGCCCAGTAGAGAAAATGTGTCAATAAAATATAATTCTAAACAAAGATGTTTGTGGAAGTAACATACTCTGTTATTTTTTTCAGATGCTAACGGATCTGTCATCCAAGCACCAAATCGGGTTCCAGATGTCTTGACAGTAATTGGGCCTGTGATTTTCATCAATTTGCCACATGCTGAAATAGAATAACAGAAACATGTTAGGTGAGCATGGCCAGTGATCCCAACACACATATTCATACCAAGAGCAGATAAAGGGATCATAAAACAAAGCAAATTCTTGGGCTTAATATTACGTATGCTGAATAAATGATCATCTCAGGTGCTATGGAATTAACCACAATTTGAACCCTGAGTAGTTGCTTCTTCAAAGCTCTAAAGCTAAAGTGTAAAAGTTTAAAGTGGAAAACTATTTGTATAATTTGAAAATAAATAAATAAGGAAAGTCATTATCAATCATACAGATTCAGGGGCTGCTTCTTCTGAGTGAAGAAGTCAGACAAATTAAACAAATTGCTCATGAGCATGGATACCTGATCAACCGCAAACCTTCCCCCCTCTTCCTAGCCAGGCTTTGTGACTATCATAGCTTGTACCACTCAGAAAGAACTGCACTGATTTTCAGTTTGTATTGGTGAATGAGTAGGTTCTGAGAAAAACACCTTTATAGACAATTAAAAAATTCAATCACAATGTACCTGAAAGAGGTGGAATTTTGAAGACTAAATGTCTTTTTTTGGGGGGGACAGAATCTCATTATGTCAACCTTGGTAGAATGCCCTAGCATCACAGCTCACAGCAACCTCCAACTCTTTGGTTTAAGGATTCTCTTGTCTCACCACCCCGCTGGGACTACAGGCGCCTGCTACATCGCCAGGCTAGTTTTCAGTTATAGTTGTCGTTATTGTTTGGCAGGTCTCGGCTGGGTTTTAATCCACCAGCTCCGCTATGTGTAGCTGGCGCCTTGGCCGCTGAGCTACAGGCGCCAAGCCTGAAGAGTAAATGACTTAAACAGATGATAATAAGGCCTGGCAGGGCAGTCATGACCACCCAAGGAACAAGATGTCCAAAGCACAAGCCGTCCCGCCCCAAACTTACATGGTATGAAAGATGAAGACGTGTAAGACATCGTGAAAAATTAATGACTTTCATGAAAAAATTGTCTTTTCTTTTTATTAACCTAGTGGTGAATAAGATTTTAGGAATAGTATGGACTCCATAAATTCCTAAACCAAACTAAATAGAAACCTAGACATTTTTTTGATGAACGTTTTAAACAATAAGATTATGAGTGATTTATTATACACATTGTGAAAAGCATTACAACTCCCCAGAAATGTTGAGATTTAAGGAATCCTCCTTCCTATCCATTTATACCATCTTTTTCTTTCTGCTATTTTCTTACTTTTTCATGGTCCTATTTGTTTCCCATATCTTCGGTCCTCCACTGCTTATCTATAGAACTGATACATTTCTAGTTAGTTTCTGTTGGTTCCTATGTATTTGAAAGGAAAAGAACAGAAATACAAAGCAAATCAAAGACAAAACTAATTCTAGTTCCCAGATTATTTTTGGTCTTCTTTTCCTTGTATATGCTCCTCATAAAAATAATTTGAAATTGGCAGATACTTAGCTTTGCAATTAGGAAGATGATGACTGATAACATTATATTTTGCATTAATACTTTAGTGATGGCTATGAATTTAGTAATCTCTTGCATTTCATTAAACCTGAATTGAATATATTTTTGCTCTTTTGTGAAGGAAGCAAAGTATGATGGGATCATTAAACCCGTATAGTGAATTACTTTATAATTTCCTCCGACCTGAATAACCAGGCCAATAATTCAGAAGACTTTATGGCTTTATCTATATTGAACAGCAAGACCCTGGGTTAAAACCTGTTTGGAGTATATCAGTTCTACTTGCTATAAACAGATGAACAATATATAAGTAAAGTAGTATCAATTTGAACTAGAAAAAGTTTGTCATATTCTTATAGGACCTAGTTGAGTATATCCTTTGTATATATAATAAGTGAAAGTAATATGATCTTTATTTAATATTTATGTAAATATTAATTATTTATTAAAGATTAAATAAATATTAAATATTCATTTAATATTTAATAAATACATAATATTCACATAAATATTTAATAAATAATATTTATTAATAATAATTATTATTTAAATAAATAATATTCACATAAATATTTAAAAACAAATGGATGATAAGAGCATGAAAATTTCAAGTGTCAAAAGAGTGAAACAGAGACATCCTCCTCCCCCAAAAAAACACCACAAAATTATGTGATTATTTTCTTAAACATAGGAAAGTCATTTTGACTCCAGATAATGAACTAATACACGGTGTCATCTCCTTTCTTTTCCACAGTCTCATTAAAATGATAGGAAAGGAGTAAAACACATGGACAAAACAACCGAAACCAAGAACCCTAAGCAAAGAGAATGGTACAAGACATTCTCATATTTTCTAAAAACAGGGAGAAGTTTTAACAAATTTCTAGAAGTCAGAGGTGATGGAGAGAGGCTGTCAAAGATGGAGGAAGGAGAAAGACTCATCCTTGTCTTTGCAGAGTAGATAAGAGCTAAGGCGGAAGATGATCTCCCTTGAAGAAGAGACATAAGGAACTTGGAAACATAGGGAGAAAGGGCATTGAGAGTGAAACAGGGCTCTGAAAACAGGGACACCACTTCAAGCACGCCGTACTAGCCATTGATTCTATCTTTGTCTGTAGATGTAGAACCCAAAAGGGCAGGTTAAACAAAACAAGACAACATAAACTTACCTGAAAAGTGTTAGGACACTAAGTTAGGTAATGGAGGTCCAGAACAAGACCTCTGTTAGTGACCTTGGTAGTCTCCCGGCTTAGTCTCTAGAGAAAGCAGTGTTGAGCCCTAATTAAAGATACAGTTTCCAAGAAGATTTGTTGCTCAAGTCTTTAAAAATGAATGGATAACCAAGAATAATCAGACTTTTTAAAAAGTTTGCAATAAGAATGATAAATGTACTTAAAAACTAGGGCCCCAGTAAAAAAGATAATTCAGAGAACAGTGAGTACTGTGAAAGGAAAACCAAGAAAGAACTACTAGAAATTAAAAGTATAATTTAAATAAAGCCAAATAAGTGGGAAGTTAAAGAGTTACCCTTAAAGTTAAAACAAACAAACAAACAAACAAAAAATCCCAGATGAAAATAAGAGGAAACATATGGAGACATATAAGGTCAATCCAGAAACTCCAACATCTAAAGAGAGAGGTTTCTAGAAGGAGCGGAGAGAGGGAAAGAGGTGGAAGAAAGTAATCAAAGAAAATGACCTCTCCTTATTTCTAAAACCTAAATGTTCTGATGAAAAGGGCATACCATCTTTAACAATAAAAGATCTACTTCTAAAAACTTACTGTGAAATGTTAGAAGATTAAGAATCAATTGAAATTGAATTTTTCAAAGAAAAAACATGAGCTAGTTACAGGAAAAGGGGCAAGAATTAGAAAAATGACTGGGCTTATCATTACCAATACTAGATACTAGAAGATAATGATCAGGGCCTTTATATTTAGGAAGAAAAATCAGAGGAAATAGAATAAAGATATTTTCTATTTTCTGATATGCAAACTTCCCAAAAGTTTACCTACAAAATGCATTGTTTCTTAAGAAGTTACATGAGGGATTTATTGCCGCAAAATAAGAGAGTAAAACAAGACAAGCAAAGACATGAGAAGAAAAACAGCGGCATCCTGTTCCAGAATGACAGTGGTGCAGTTGGCCAAAGAACAGTTAGTCCAGAATGGGAGGAAACCCCCAAAGGGGAGGTCTCAGACATAAGTGGAATTGATATATAGATAGATTGCATGAGACCTTCTAGAAAAAAAATGGGCATGGTGAAGACAATTATTGATGTATGTGAAAGTATTCACTTAAAATTAACTCTAATAATATATATATTTTAATAGTTTCAGTCTGTCTCTCTGGGTAGAATGCTGTGGCATCATAGCTTACAGCAAACTTAAACTCTTGGGCTTGAGATCTTCTTGCTTTGGTCTCGAGTGGCTGGGCTACAGGCAACTGCCACAAAGTCTAGCTAGTTTTTCCTTTTGGGGGTCTCTTTTTAATACAGATTGGGACTTGCTCGAGTTGGTTTCAAACTTGTAAGCTCAGGCAATCCACCTGCCTCAGCCTCCCAGAGTGCTACGATTACAACACAAGATCCGGTCTAACATTCTGCTTTATAGGGAACACGATATTGTGCTTGGAGAAGAAAGGAACGTATCTGAATTTACCACTTAGCTCTAAGGACAATATAAGCATTGTTATAAGAATGTAAATACTCATGGCTACATTGTAAAATCAGCCCATAGACTAATTGTAGAATACTTGACACACATTTTATCTGCTCTATAATTATAGAAAAGACAAAATGTTTCCAGCCATGATAATATAGAAGAACAGATAAAGTTCCCATTGTTAGGGAATTAAAAATTGAGAGAAGAAATAGAAAGATGGGGCTATAACTGTCCTCATATGCAAAAATACAATGGTAAGAGATTTTTCTTACACTGGAAGAAAAAGATGATAAAAATTTAAATTTAAGACTTGAAGTAAAAAAAAAAAAAGACTTGAAGTTACAAAATTGATCAGGGTCAAACTGGAGTAGTCATAAAATCTATGATGACATAAAATCTCCTATGGAGAGTAAGAGGTGTGGCTGGGTGAACTGAATCCTCATCTTACAGACCAGAAAGTATAGAATTGATAAATCAAAAAAGTGGGGAAAAGCCCCATTATTAGAAATAGAAATAGAACCCCCTAGAGCCCTAAAATGAAATGGTTAAATGTGTTTGCCTCTGGAAACCAGAGCTGAAGAAGGAGACTGTTGCTTTTTCTTCTAAACTTTTATGATTCAAAGTATAAAATCTTCTAGCCCTGTGCATACAAGATTTAAGTTGTAATGTAAACAGTTAAAATAGCTGCAAAAATTCAGTAGCCATTAATAAGGTAAAATCACATTTATAAATTCCTATTGAAAAATCATTTCGAGGTTTTTATGTGCCATGCTGCCTTCAAGCCAGGAAGGAGGTAGAAATGGAAGATGTAATAGTCTGCAGATAGGAAGCTGTGAACATTCTGCATTTTAATTTGGTTTTTATCCTGTAAGGACTAGATTAAAATTGTGTTCTTTAAACTTCTAGCTCTGTCCTTCAATTGACATGAAAATTTCGCTCTCTTTAATTCTTTCAACCTTAAAAAGCAGAATCCTTAGTATGAAGCTATACTAGATGTTAAGAAAAGCTGATAAGTGACTACATGGTTAATATATGTGCAGGAGCTGTGCTAAGACATATACAAAGATATGAACATATGATTCAAGTAGAAACTATATATTCTTTATTTCGAAGTAGGTAAGTGATTGACCTTGAAAAATAGGTTCTTGTCAAAGACTCACTAATTAAAGGGTGAAAATTAATCCCAATTCTTTGAAAGTAATTTTTAAAGATGAACAATCTTTCATTATCACTTGAGCAAAACATATGTAGAATTTCTGAAGTCAGTTGAGTCAAAATTTGTTCTGGGTATACATCAATATAGTGTCCTAAGAATGAAATGTAAATCTAAAGGAATGTTCATTCCCCAGATACCCAGAGGAAATAACCACATGGAAACACAATTATGTGTAAGAAATTACGGAGACCGTTTTGTTCCCATTCTGCGAGTGAATATAGTTTTAGCGCTCATGGACTCTGACAACATTTTCAATGGTCGAACTATAGAATTAAACTTCAAAGTGCATTTTTAACCTGCCTTACCAGCCAAATTGACTTCCTTCACATAAGCAGCCTTTATCACCAGACTGAAGCATGATGTGGGCGAAGCAAGAAGACACAAAATTATATCTGCCTCAGAAGTTGGCATGTTTTAGATGCTGGGGTATTCATGGTCAGATGGGATTAGTTGAAGCCTGAGTAAGAACTGTATGTGGGACTCATTCATCCTATGACTCTTATCTATTAAACATTTCCATTCAGCACCCAGCATAGCAGAGGCACGGGATGTCTTGGCCTTGGTGGTGTTTGTAGCTAGTCCAGCATTGCATCTGCATGGCAGAGGGTTTTTAGACCTCAGGTCTAAACAACTACTGAGCCTCAGGTTGTTTAGATCAGGAATTAGGACAGAATTTATAACTGGGGCTAAAATCTTCTGATTCTAAAACTGAAAATGACTTTACATTCTTCTTGTAGCAGCAGGCATGTTTCTAAAATATGTTAAAAAGTAAAAACAATGTTACTGTTTAAAGATTAAATGATTAATTAATGTATTCATTTAACAACCTTTTACTGATAACTTATTTTGTATCAGAATTACTCTAGGGACTGGAGATGTAAAGGAAATCAAGGAGAAAAGTCATATTTTATAGCTTCTCAAAATACCAATGCTTATGCCTACCCTTTCTGTTTCCTTTTTTATTCTTCTTTTTGAATTAATTTGCAAGGAAAACTAAATGAAGAAGTTATTTCAGAACAAATATGTATTGAGAAGAAAAGGACGTAGCAAGGAATTCACTAACTATATGTTAATATTAAATAAAAAATACAAATTCGGCTTAAGGACTATCTCATACAACAGCACTGAATCTGTGAAAACGGCCTTCTTAGATAATTAAAAAATACATTATTTTAAGTCACATTCATTTATTCTTTTCTTCCACAAACATATCCATAAACTGTTAAACATAGAAACAGCAAATTCAACTAATTTCCCATGTTTCATTTTCTATGAAAAATGAATGTGAGGGTCTAGAAAAAGCAAATTGAATAGTTATATTTCTTATCAAGTCTCATTGATTTGGTCCTACACATGTGTCTAAGGGTAATTGTTTTGTCCATATAAAGAAAATTTATCCAGGGTGGCGCCTATGGCTCAGTGAGTAGGGCGGAAGCCCCATATACCAAGGGTTGTGGGATCGAAGACGGCCCCAGCCAAACTGCAACATCTACAACAATAACAACAACAAAATTATCTCTAGAATCAGTAAATTAATATAATTTTCAAACTTTAAATGTGGGCTTTCATGGAATGGCTTTTAAGATAGATGCAAATCATTTTCAAAATATGCATATGACACTATGTGAGCTTTGGTCCTAAAGAAGGATACCCAGTACTTGGCCCTGGAAGATCCTATGAACGTTCATGAACTTTGTGCTTTGCATTTGTGATTCTCCTATGTCCAGTCATCCCCCTATCATCTTCCTCCTTGTCTATCATCCATTATCCATCTGCCATCTGCCCGGTGACTCTCCACGTCAATGCCAGGATTTGTCTTCCTAGCTCCACCTTGGACTTGACCTCAGTCCACCACAGCTTTTTATCCTGGAGTCACATCTTTGAATAAAACAGCTTTTGTGGTATTTATTGAGAAGTACACTTGAACTAGAGCGCTAATGACTAGGTATTAACAATTTAAAAATATCCATATCTAAATGAGTCTATGGTTTCTTAATCTGAGAGAGGGAGCACATTCAAAATTTTGGATTCCTAACAATAAACTTGCTTAAAATCCCCAAAAGGCAAATAATAATCATGTATAGTGATGTCCTTCACTTTTCACCGAGTAGTGGACAGTTTGTCCATATTGAGTGACCTTAGAACACAAGCCCTTAGGTGCTTAAATGAAGAGCTATTGGATGTGGCTTGCAAACATTTATATTTATCGAGCACCAACCGTTGTTTTAGATACCAGAGTTACAATGAAGAACAAGACAAGATACCTCTTTCTGATGAAACTTACATTTTATTGAGAAGAGAGAAAGAATAAAGAAATAAGCAAACCAATTAAGTAAGTCTGGTAGGAATAAATTGAGTGCAAGTATTTAGTCGGGACACTTTATAAAGAGTGACTGGGGAGCTACTTTAGATTGGGGGAGTAGGCAAGACCCTTCAGAGTGTGATATTTACTATGAGATCTAATTTATAAGGGTCAGTTATGGACTCAAAAGTTAAAGGAAAAGACAAGCATTTGGCTTAGTTGGTGGTGCAGCCACTTAGTGGATTTAGCCACTTTGTGGGTCAACTTAAGGGAAAGCAGAAAGTTAAAGGACTTGGGTGTGGCTTTAAGATTCTTCCTGGGTTTCAATTTTCACTTCTCAATATCTCGTAGGTAGCAACAGTAATAATATCTATCTCAAATGTTAACGATTCAGTAAGAAATATATGCTAAGAGTTTAGAATTTAGAATAGTATTTGGTAATAGCCAAATTCTTAAGAAGTATTAGCTACCATTGTTCTTGCAAAGGCTTTAAATCTGAATATGCTGGATGAATTAAGAGAAGCAGAAATAGAAAGAAGACGTGTGTGTACAGGAAAGCACATAAAGTTCGGGAGGGCGGTGAATAGTCCAGATTATGCAGTTTATAAAATCAGAATGAATACAGTATTTGGAGATTTTCTAGGTATGATTGAAAGCCACTGGAAGATTTTAAAGTAGGGGGGAGGATAACAGAATATGAGCTGTATTTTTAAGAGATCATGCTAGTTCCCAGGTGGAAAGCTAATTGTAGAGAGGATAGAGGTAGGCAGAAAATACCATTCAGAGGTTTTCACACTGGTTCAGGTGAGAGGTGACGGCAACAGTGATGGAGATGGAGAAGGTGGATGGAATTGGGGTATGAGGCTAAATTTGATAGGACAAAGTGTTAGATTAGATGCAAGGATGGAAAGCAAAAAACAAAAAAGGAATAAAGGAAGGGGAATAAAGTATTGCAAATTAAAATGTAATCTAAGATAATATGCAGAGTTTTCACTTGTTTAGCTGGGTAGGTTGCAGTGCCATTTTCTTAGATGGAGGTACTGAAAGAGGAATAGGTTTGGGAGACAAAATCCAAGAATGCAGTATGGGTTATTTTACATTCTTCAGGACTATAATACACACCAGTGGCAATAGTATATAAATCTAGGGAACAGATACTCCTTCACTATGCAGTTTTGATTTCTTCAGTATAACAATAATAGGGAAAGGCAGGGGCTGCATGTTGCCTTAGAGAGAAGACATACACAGAAAAGAGAAAGGTATCTAGAATAGAGCTTTCCAAACCACAACATTTGCAGGACTCTGCAGAGGAACCTAAGAATAAGCTGTATGTAAGTGGGATAGAAAAAATAATGTGGTGTTAAGAAATCCAAAAGAAGAATGTATTTTAAGATGATTGCAATGCTGACTTGTGGCTAATGTCCCTGAGATGTCTTGCAAGATAAGATCAAAGAGATGTCAGTGGAATTTGGCAACATTAAGACCTTGGTGATGACAAGACTCAAAGGAAGACAGTGGTCAGACTAGAAATTGGCTGTAGTTGATCTGAAAAGACTGTAAAACAAAGCAGCAGCTATAGAAGAGTCTTTCAAAGGAGAAAAGTTATAAGATAGAGATAGGGAAATATGAGAACATGAAAGATTTTGTTGTACGAATGCTACTGCTGTGTAAGAAAAGTTATCAAAGGAATAATCTAGTAAAGAGAAAGAAACTGGCCGTAGGAAAGACAATAATTAAATAAATGAAGCTCATGAGCAGATGGTAGTTTCATGTATTCAGTAACCATGAGTAATCATGCCTCTCTCCATGCTTTTATAATGTGTGACTCTGTGTGTGTTCTAACTTCCATGAAGTTTCCAAGAAGTTTTCTTTGTGTAGTATACTTCATACTCCCACTGAGGCGGGAGTTAGTTAGGAAATCTGGTTTCAATCTTGGTCACAGCATTAGATCGTCCTATAATATAAGACAACACATTTATTCCCTGGCGTGGAGTTTTCTCGCCCATAGAAGTTCTGAAGACTGACATTTTGTCAATTTAACTCAGAGCACACGGAATAGATAAATGGGTGAATGAACTTTCATATGCTGATGGAGAGAGGGTGATTTCTGACACACACACACAGACACCATCAGTGTGACCGTGGGCGTCATCATTCTTGTCTACCTTTATTCCTGGGAAGCCAAACTCAGGGCTCTCATTGAGATTTCTGCCCAGTAGAAGCTTCCATTACAAATGGTTATTGACTTTCTAATCCAAATTTCATCTTGTTAAATGCAATTAGCAAAATTAACTCTACAGGAATTTGTAAAAGCTGGCTGCAGTTTTAGTTATGATTTTGTGGCCTTAATGTTACGTGAACATGGTTACCCTCAGATTCTAAGGAAGCACAGAAGTTCTACAAATGAAGTAAAATAAAACAAATAATAAAAGTGACTTTTTTTCTCAGCTTCTGAAAACTAGCTCTTTCTTCTTCAAATAAATCACTATCCCTCTCACTTTACTCTCACTTTTTATGAGGACAAAGGAAGCCAGACAGAAAGGATAATTTTCCCAAATGCTTGGAAGACAAATGTTGCTGCAAAAGTGGAAGTGAAGAGCCTTGCTTCATTGATTTTCTCCTGCTAGGCCCTCTGTCTACAGTGATACAAACGGAAATATTAGCATTTATAAAATATTGTACAGCTACATTGTTCATATTCAGATAATACACTGAAGCAGGAGTAATTGAAAAAAGTGACCATTTTATTTCCCTGATGAATTTCAGAGATCCAATTTTCATAATCTGTTACAATTCATATTTATCAATCAGTGGCTCAGGAAAGGATAATCATTTGAGATTCAGCAGGAAGATCAGTTGTTTGAATCAACGAAGCATAAAAACCATCTGTTCTCTATGTTGCTTATTTCTTTAATACATAATCATAACTTGTTATACCCTGGACTAACGGCGTCTGTATTTTAATCCTAAGGCCATGCCCATGTGAACAAATTAAATGGAGTGGAGAATATATTTATGGGAAGAATGTTATTTCTTTTTACTTAAGGGCATCAGAGAACTCATGTAGTAAAAAGTACATATGATTTGAACTTGAGATTCTATCTATTAAAGATATTTAAGGTTTTCTCTATTATACATTTGGTGGTAAAACATATTTATATCATTTAGACTTTTATTGGCCTGTCTGGTCTTACTAGTTGTGCTTCTGTGGGGAAGAGGAGGATAAAAACGGGCGTACTGGACATGGCCCTCCCCCGAATGAGTTTCCAGTGCCTACCTGGCCAATGGGATCAAGAATCATATTATCCTGCCTAAATAACCCAACTTTTGCAAAATTGGTATAATTTTACTCTTTTAATTAGTTTTAAAAATGCCTGTTTTTCTTTTTTGCCTTTTCTGGGAGAAAGCTTGTACTTTTTTTTGAGATAGAGTCTCACTCTATTCCCTTGGGTAGAGTGCTGTGGCGTCACACCTCACAGCAACCTCAACTCTGGGGCTTGAGCAATCCTCTTGCCTC